>JAKTYG010000076.1:0-47492 GCA_030564725.1 Chernovozyma sophiae-reginae
GCAGTCGTTTTCTTCAATTTCAGCTTCTTCCTTTGGCTCTTTGGGTTCTTGACTCTCGGACCATTGAGTTACATCATCTATATAACTTAATATATTTGCCACAGAATCACTGTCTTTATTACAATCTAATGGTAAGAATTGTACCATTCCGAAGTCATCTACCAAATTTGCTATTGCTTTATTTAATTTAGCGAATCTAGGATTAGTTTCGGCATCATCTGCTGCATTCAATAACATAGGATCAGGGTTTAAAAATCTTTTAAGTTCTCTTTTGGAAACTTCGTTCTTGATTAGGTCTACTTTTGATAAGATGTTGATATGAGGAAGTTCAAGTAAGATCATGGCAGACATTGCACTAAGGGCACCAGAAAAGAATTTTGATCTATCAATAACAAAAGGTGCCTCTAAAAGATAAGTTGCACATAAATTAAAGTTCAACAGTGTTTGTAGATGTCTTACTATCGTGGGTAACACTGGTATATGAGTATAAAGTTCAATTTGACCAGGACAATCAAAGATTAAGTATTCATCATTAAAGTCACCGATTTCTTCATCTAACCAATCTAAATTGTTCAAAAGAAATTCAAAACAATATATCAAAGCTCCATTAGGTCCCAAATCCATCTCTTCCATAACATCTTGAAGTGAAATTAAGTCTCTTATATCTATAGTAAATTCATATTCTGTTGCTTCAGCTGCTGGATCTAAATTCACAAGATGAGCTCGACGTCCTATTGATTGCATATGTGATATGATAGAGTTACAAAAAGTGGATTTGCCTACACCGGCAGGACCTAAAGCTAGTACTCCAACCCTTGACATTGTATAGCGATTAATGTATGACAGTGAAACAGAAGAAGATTGAGCACAACTGAAGATTCTCAAAGTGACATTTATCAGCACATCAGTTAGAGATGAGGGCGCGAACTCATTTTTGATAAGCATGACTTTCAAACTTTTGAAGCTTCAGATGCCAAAGATTCTTGGTTAAGAGATCATATTAATCTGTTTCTACAGAGTACAATTACTATCAATATACACATACAACACTTATAAAATGTAGTTTTATATTTTTTTTTTTTTCGTTCAATATTTAAGGTCGATATCACTACTTGATCGACACCAACAATCATCATAATCACTTTCAATCTGAATGATCGCCAGGATATTTTCAATTTCGAACACAATTTCGCATTGCTTCTTGATGTAAGAAGTATTCTCTCCTCTGTAAACTTGCACATGAATATATCCTGTAAGTTCATGAGAGTCACTGGTGGGCCAGAATCTTGGAGTTGTATAAGATTTGACCCCCTTTATATTTGTAATCCCTCCTAAAACTGTTCTTAAATGCTTCTCCTTTTCTGCATTTGTATTTAGAAGCAATTGAGAAGAAGTGGACTTTATGAGTGGCACTGCTGAAAAGAAAATCAATGAAGCAATTATCATTGATGCTATAGGATCAAACCCTTCCCATTGAAAAATTTTAGTGAGAATAGTAGATATGACAACACCTACCGAGCCAAGTGTATCTGCTAGAATATGTAAAAATATACCTCGCATATTATCATTCATTTCTGACTTACTCTCAGAGCAATCTTCGGTATGACTGTCTTCTTCTTGTGATACAGGATGATCAAGACCATTACCATGAGCATGACTATGGCTATGTGAATGTGAATGTCCATGAATATGGCCACCATGTTCATGTCCATGATTAAATGCAAAGATCCCCACTAAATTGACTAAGAGTCCAAGAAAAGACACTATTATCAATTCATTTGTCTTTTGGAGCACAACTGGACTCCAAAGTCTTCCTAGTGCTTCAAATATAATGCTTCCTGATATCCCAACAAGTAAAGTACCATTTGCAAACCCTGCTAATATCTCAAAATTTTTTAGTCCAAAAGGATACTTACCATTGGGATCAATGGGACGTTTCAGCAACGTACCCGCGATAAGTCCTAAGGCCAAAGAGGTGCAATCTAGAGCCATATGCAAAGAATCTGAAAGTAATCCAAGAGACTTAGATCTGAAAGAATATAACAACTGAACAAACATAAAAGCTGAATTAAGTAACAAAAAATTAAAGATTGCTCTCGTGTCTGAATGGCTCAAAATATCATTCATGATCGAATTTTTTCCATCTTTATTCTCATCATTCTGTTCAAAACTTTCTTCTCGATCAACAAGGTCAATTGAATGATCTACTTGAATAATAGCAGGCAAAAGAAACTTAAGCATAAGTTGAAAAGGGCTGACCACTGCTCCAATCACAATGTATTCCAAAGAATATGATAATGCTGAAATTATGATAGTATTAATGGAAGAAACTCTTAGACAACTTACTTGTAAGGATATTAAGAAGACAACGGAAGCACATATATTCACTCCAAACATAGAAAATGAAGGAACAATGCCCGTAGATATTGAGACAAGACACAACGTTAGCAAGGATGAGATTGCAGATGTTCCAAGAATGGTCATATCCATCTTGGCTATTGTAGTACCTGGAGAATTAAGAACAAACTTCTTATATAGTATTCTGAATGCAATAATTACACACGAATATCCGAATAAGACTTCAAAAATAGCTGCTGGTGCATTATCAGATGTTGATGCTTTGTAAAAGTCGCCCATAAACAATATCAAAGTATACGGATTGAATTGATTTAAATACAAACCCAAATATAACACTGAAAGTTTGGAAGTGGGTAAAAAGAAACTACTTATGTATACCAAAGTACCACCCAAAATACTTATGGCAGTAGTTGAACCATTCGATTTACCAGATATAGAACCATCTCTTCTATTAGAACCAGAATTAGGGATAACTCTATACTTCTGAAATATCTTTAGAATAAATATGAATATGGATGCTAACAAGCACAGAGTAGGAATATAAAAGAATACTGCGCTTGCAATGCGAGAGTTTTTCTGCTTATCATCTTCAGATGGATTATATACCAAGTACGATGAAAGAAGAATACTCGGAAAAGCGGTTAGCACCGGAAGCGTACCGAATAAAAGTGAGCTTATTGAACGTTCAGGTTTGGATACTCGAGGCATTTTGATCGAATGAGGTTTCACTGGCATCAATGACGGTAGAAGTCCATCACCACCGCCGCCACCACCACCACCTATATGATGATGCTCTGATTGATCACCTCTCCGATCATCATGAGGATGTGTATGTTCATCGATGTTTATTGCATTGGTACTACTATGTGAATGTGAATGAGAATGTGAATGATCTTTAATGGGTCCCCGTCTCGACGGTGAGCGATCATATATAGAGTCATGAATGGCAGCTTCCATCAGTGATTGCTACTACTAAAAATTCACAGATCACTTAAAATTTCACTTCTGGATCTTGAGCAATCCAATTTCAAACCTGATGAAGCAGTCTGTCCAGAAAAAAGTGCTATTGTCCTTGTAGATGATTGTCTTGCGTTAATGTTGAGGACCTGTGAGGTTTTGCGATTTTGGTTTGCGTAGGAACCAAAAAAAAAAAAAGAGTTGACGTGTATATGTCCGGTATATGGCCAAAACGAAGTATGAACGTTGCTTAAGAGAATTATGACATCATAAGGTAAATAAGGCAAATAAGGAGATAGCCTTCAACAACGGGAAAGAAAGAAAAAACAGAATGAACCTTGCTGCAGGAGAATTTGTAGTTCACAAGTCATATATAAGTATACAAGGACAAAAAGTGATACAATTTTGCAGTTTATTTGCACTCTATCAACAGTATAATTTGGTTTGTTTCACGGAGCCAACGTTAATTCTCAGAAACATTCTCAAGGGCCACCAACTATTTTTACTTGGTGGTATATACAGGTGTATCTTCTACTCTGCACACCCAATCCCGCCACAAAATGCTAAATTGTCACTCGTAGACAATTGATTTGCATTCTTTGACCCTTTGGATTCATTCAAAAGTGTTCTAATTTCATAGATCATATATATCTAAATAGCCACTTTTAGTTTCAACATAGATACTAATTGTTTTTGGTATTTAGAACTATTTATATATTTTGTCATTTTCCCTTTTGAATCCATATCTCCTGATACCCAAATTAAGGGCCCTCTATCTTTTCTTGTTCCCCTAACTAATTGGTTACTTTCTCTAAAGATAGTGACTAAGTTGTTCAAAATAACAGGAGATAGAAGTTGGGTCCAACTTCTTTTTCTAAATAACCATAGGCACGCAAAAAGAAAAGGCTTTTGCTATAACATAACCCGTTTAACCATATTGCTATAAGAAGTAAAGATTCTCAGAGGATTGTGTTTCACTAATCATATCTCAGTTAAAGAATTCTAAGGTTTGATTTAGTCTTAAAGACTGTTTCTTCTAAGTGTCAGTTCATCATGACCGAATTATACTTCTTGCGGCATGGTCAGAGAATTGATCATGCTTTAAGCGATGATCCAAGAGCAGAGAGTATTTATCCTGACTACCGATCTTATGATCCTTCATTGGCGGCATTTGCATACTCTCAAATAGAAGCATCTGCAAATGAAATACTTGAATGCACAAAGGCATTCGACGATAATGTACCTAGTGGCACCAGGAAGAACATATTTATACATTTCTCACCGTATTTACGATGTTGTCAAACAGCTGATATTTTAATGACAAAACTCAAGGAAAGGTTTTTGAAACTGCATCCTAATTATAAATTCAGATTCCAATTACTTGGTGATTTTGCCCTTTCTGAATGGATCCATGATAAAATGAAAGATAAGCCACCATTTATTGATTCAAACGATGCATATCAGATGTATACTCCTAATGTAAAGTTAATGAAAAATCGATCTGCTTGTTCAAATTTCCGTCCAACAATAACACTTGGACCATATAACGGGCCAGATTTAAGCTATAAAGATTTCCAAGGAAGATGTAAAGATTATTTTCAAAAATTGATTGCTACTTACGACAAGCCTGTACATTTGAAAAGTCAGGATATTATCATTGTCATATCTCATGGATACGTGATAAATAATTTCATGTCCTACTTCTTAAATCATCCAATTTTTGAAGAAATTCCAGAATGTAAAATAAATTTTGCTCGCAGAATTAGGAAAGACGGAAAAGATATCCATTTGGATATTGAACATGACGGTAATGAACGAATAGGAACCGAAAAAGAAAACGAAGAAGACGAATACACGTGGAAGCTTTTCCGGGATGCCCTTGGAATATTGGCAACTGAAGATATAAACTCGGAATTGAACCTTGAAACAGATATAGTATATTATAAGACCAATTTCATTAAAAAAGATGAGCTTAATTTACCGGAAGCTACGAATGCATGGTCACCTTCCGCATGGGATCACCCTCGTCCTTCGTTCAAAATTGAACCTTCTACGAAATCTCCAATTGTTACTAAATCTGTGACACCTAAAACAACTTCAATTAAGTATAACCCTATTTGTGCAGCAGCGAAAGATTGGCTGCCAGAGAATTTGAAATCTCGATTTGAAATCAAATCAAATTTTCTGATAAAGAGGATGAACTTGGATGCTTTTAGACAAGATTTTGATATTCAAAAACACCCAGAAAAGCCAATATCACCCGATGTGTCCCCAAATTCAGAGCCAACTAGACAAAATTCTGTTATCGATCTAAGTAAACTCGTCGATAATGATGAAATTTACAAGCCTGTAAAATTGAAATACTCCAATACATCTGATATTCCAATTCACAAGTTAAATTCAAAAGTCAATTCTCAAGTAAACCTTGCACAATCGCTAAGGTCGAACGGATCCTCAGAAACTGGTTCTATAGTTGACTTTTCGAAATTTGTCAATGCTGTCCAACATGGAGCACGTAGTAGATCATCATCAAATCCAACTCTTGTTTCTGTTGTTCATGATGCAAAGGACTCCTACTTCCCCCTGGGTGTTATAGTGAGCAGTAAGTCAAATAATGAATTGGAACTGCTAAAATCGGATAATAATGATTTGGCTAATGATTTGAACCTGATTGAAGAACTTCATGGTTATACACCTCAAAGTGAAGTGAGGCCGACCGTGTTACACGAAGCATCCAGTTCATTAAACTTTAAGAAGCATCCTAATAATTCTGGCAGTCTTCAGCTCCTTTCTAAATACCAAGAGCTGCAAAATAAGAGTGGAGACCAAGCTAGTAAGAACAACATCAACAACAATAATAATAGTATTAAGCATAAGTTAGACTCTAAAGCTACTGATAAATCTTTTAAGACCGAATTAGAAGACAAATTATTTGCATTATCATTTAATAGTGACAAAATTCCTCCAGAGACATCCCCAGATATCAAATCTGCAAAATTTAAGACAAGACGAAATTCAATCAAGTTGATACCGTCGTTGTTAACTGATAGGAAAGATCAAGATTATGTTTCCAAAGTGAAGCCCGGAGAAGCCAATGAGTTGGCAAGGAAAAAGCCGTTATTTTATAGTGTTGATTCAGATGATAGTAATTCTAATTCAGAATCAGAATCAGAAGGCGAAGATAATAAATCAGAACCACCCAAAACCAATGAACCAACTGCCAAATCAACTTCACAGTACATATGGTTTGGACAAAATAGAAGTTAGGTGATATTGAGATAATAGAAGAATAAAGGGTGTTAACTACTACTGTAGAAGTAAAATTGAGCTTTGTCATCTTGATGAAAGCTCCGGAGAGTCCTATTTATATATATACATATATATACATTTGTATATAAGGATATATGTATTGACATGTAGCGTATACTCTCGTCTTCCTTGTCTTGGTGTAGCTATTGGGATCTCTCACTTATCTTCATTCTTTCCTGATTTAGCGAACATTTTTGGGTGTGAGAGAAAGTTGATAATGTGTGCAGTACTTATCGAAAACCGAATAGCTCACTTCTCAAAATAAGAATCTTAGCTATTCTCCAGTTCTCTTCTTTACTTTGTTGTCTTTTACTTAGCAGTACACCTTAAACCCAGTTGAAACATATTAACATTGCTTACCTTTTCTCTACAGTACTATCTCAATGGCTGATGTTAGCGCTCAACCGTCTGACGTGCCTATTTCGCTGGTAACAAACACCGCTACATTTGGCTTATCTAAAGACCTTAGTGCCCCAGTCAGTGTTAAAATTGGCTATCTACAATCATCGAATCAGATTAAATCCAATTCTAAATTGTACCCATCTTCGGAAAAGTACTCTAATCCAAGTGTTTTCAAAAAATTATCTAATATATCTACCAATTCAGAATTGTATATTACGATTCAAGTGTTTGATGGTCCAAGTCAAAACCCTGTCACAGTTGCAATTCAAACTCCTCATCAAAATTTTTCTAATAATAAGAGAGTATGGGATCAATATATTCAATTACCCGTGAACTATAATCATTTATCTATAGATGCGTTTGTAAAAATTGTGATTTGGGAAATTGTGCAATCAAAACCGTCAATGTTTGGTTATGGATATGTTTCGATTTTTGATGAAAGTAACTCAACTTTGAGGAATGGACCTCAAAAACTTGGAATAAATATACATCCAGGGCAAAAAATGGATATTGAATATGACTCTAAGTCGGACATAACTTTTCTAGAGAAAAAATTGATTGCTTATGAAAATGGTGAATTTCCTAAGATCGCATGGTTAGATAAGTACACATTACCAAAAGTAGAAGAAAAGAGGAATTCCGAACGAAGATTGCAACAATTATATAACGATGAAGCTCAATTTCCTTATTATTTGTACATAGAGTTTCCTCATTTCGATGTTCCTGTGGTTTTCTCTGATGCAAGTTATAAAATAAATCCAATAATTCAGTTTCAACTACACGAATCAGACCAAAATCATGAACTGAATCACCGAGATGTATTATCTAAAGATTTGAACAACATGAATACACTAATAAATTCAATTGAAATACCAATGTCAAAGAATTCAAATCGAATCAAAGTTTACGATCCAGACTATCAATTTGCTAATATATTTAATGTGGGACCTGCTACAAATCAAACATTGGATCCTGTGGAATTGAAATATCATAAATTGGAAAGACACGTTAATAATAACTCAATTCTTGATAAAGAACTAAAACCTTCTCCTCAGGTTAGAGATGAGCTCATGAGGATCCTACAGAAACCTTCTAATATTGAATTATCCGATTTGGAAAAGAACTTAATTTGGAAATTCCGCTACTATTTTTCCAAAAATAATTTGATAGCGGGGGCCAGTGGTAATGAAATCATTGTTCCATCGTCTAACGTAATCAATCCTACATCGATGAAGAGTACAAGATTGTTTTTCACGAAATTTTTAAAATCAATAAATTGGGATAACGAGTATGAATTGGAGCATGTATTCAAGGATTTAATCCCAACATATTGGTCTGTTGATAAAATACAGATTGGTGAGGCTTTGGAATTGTTAGGAAACTATTTCAATCCATTTACTCTTAGTTCTGAAAGTAATGGTAATTCTAATAATTCGAATGGTAGAAATATGTCCTCCGTTGATGTCCCAAATAAAACGCTCAATAACAACACGACCACGAACGAAGAATCTCATATTGATAAAATATTTGGCTACATATCATTTTTAAGAAAATTTGCTGTTGATCGACTAAAATTGGCATCTGATGATGAATTGTTGTTATATTTACTTCAACTTGTTCAAGCTCTAAAATATGAGACTTTGATATATGAAGGCAAATTAAACAAAAATTTTAAAGCAGTCACTGCAGACAGTAAGACGATAGACTCCCCATTAGCAAAATTTTTGATCGACAAATCGATAGAAAATGAAAAGCTAGGTAACTACTTTTATTGGTACGTAAAAGTTGAAAATGAAGATCAAATAAATAAAACAATTCATTCTCCGCAAGACCATTTAACGATATTCTCCGAGGTTTTGAATAAATACATATTCGGTTTGAAAAATCATTGCGAAAGAAATAAGTTACCGAACTACAAACATTTAAAAAGACAGATTTGGTTCATCAAGAAACTTTCTAATCTTGTTGAATTAGTAAGGTCCACATTCAAAAAAAATGAAGCCACTAATAAGAAAGTTCAATTCTTGAGAGACTACCTCACGGACTCTTCCAATGAGTTCCTCAAATTTCCTGAACCTTTCCCATTACCATTAGATCCGAGTGTAATTATATGTGGATGCTATCCTGAAGAATCGTCAGTATTCAAAAGTTCTTTAGCCCCATTGAAGATTACATTCAAAACTATTGACAATTATAACCAAGGACAAATGAAACGAAAGAACTATAAATATGGTAAGTACCCTTTAATGTTTAAGATCGGAGATGATTTGAGACAGGATCAGTTGGTTATACAAATTATCAATTTAATGGATCAATTATTGAAAAATGAAAATCTTGATCTTAGATTGACTCCATACAAGATACTAGCAACTAGTCCAATTGCAGGATTAATTCAGTTCATACCCAATGAGACTTTAGACTCTGTTATTTCAAAGTCTTATCCAGATGTTGCCATTGATAATCAAAATGGTATATTGAATTACTTGAGAAGTTACAAGGATGGTGATGATTTACAAGATGAGATCGATTTCTCTAGAGATTTCATTTCCAGTGTTCCGGGCACTGCTATTTCTTCAGCAAATCAAGGCATAGAAGAACATGTAATTTCTTCAGATTTAGGAGTTAAAACAGCTGTGATGGATAACTATGTAAAGTCATGTGCTGGGTATTGTGTTATAACTTATTTACTTGGAGTTGGTGATAGGCATCTTGATAATTTATTACTTTCTCCGAATGGTAAATTTTGGCATGCTGACTTTGGGTACATTTTAGGAAGAGACCCAAAACCTTTCCCTCCGTTAATGAAACTTCCAATTCAAGTAATAGACGGTATGGGAGGTTTAGATCATGAAAATTTCAATATTTTTAAAAATTATTGCTTCATAACATACACCACTTTAAGAAAAAATAGTAACTTGATATTGAATTTATTCTTATTAATGCTTGATGCCAATATACCCGATATTCAAATTGATCCACAAAGAGCCATTGAAAAAGTTCAAGAGAAGTTTTGTTTAGAAATGAGTGAAGAGGAAGCAATATTGCATTTCCAAAATTTAATTAATGGAAGTGTTAATGCATTCTTACCAGTTGTTATTGATAGGTTACATAGTTTGGCTCAATATTGGAGAGCATAAAGTCATAAATTAAATAGTTTTGTCAAGTTTTATATGCATATGAATCTTTATAAAATTGTTAAAAGTAACAGTTCTCGTTAATTAGACTTCAATTTGGACGTCTTATAATGATCAATAGTTACTCTACATATAAAGCTGTACCCTGAAGATAACACCACAAATCCAGGGACAAAATCTAGTATTGTCCATATAACACTTGGAGTGATATTCTCTACGGCATTTTCCATCTTAAGCTTGAGTTCTTCAACTGTACCATCGTTAGTGATAACAATATCTGATCTTAAATTTCGTTCTTCGTTTGAAGTTTGACTGGCGATTCTCTTCTCAGCTTCATCCCTAGTAAGTTCAGGATTTCTAGCAAGTAGTCTTTCAAGTTGTATATCTCCTTCACATGAGATCGTTATTATCTTCCCACATATTATGTATAACCCTGATTCAAATAATAAGGGTACATCTAATACTACAAGTTTTTCAAATTTAAAAAATGCTTTTAGTATTTGGATCACAATTTCTTTCTTTACTTCAGGATGAACAATTGCATTTAGTTTTTTCAAATTCGGTTTGTTTGCAAATACAGCTCTTCCAAGGGCTAATCTATTAAGCATTTTTGTTTCAGGATCAATAAGATCTGGCACTTCTTCAAGAAAGGTGTCAATAATCTTCCGATAAGCCTTTCCTCCAGGTAACACTACTTCCTTTGAAATCAAGTCAGCATCTATCACAGTTAGTTTGTGGTTTTCGCTTAATACTTTGGAAACGGTTGATTTACCGCTCGATATTCCTCCAGTAAGACCAACAATAAGCATTGATGTATATAGATTAATCTTTGGTTGTGAATAATTAGAAGCTGACGATAGGCTTGTTGATTGCTCTAAAGTTTGTAAAATAGAATTTCATTATATTTCACGGTCATGTGATCAAAGAATCAGAGATAAGATTTTTCTTAACTTTCCCACAAATCTTCACCAAACTGTAGTATGTCTGACGTACTTTTGATTGGGAAAGTCAAATATTCATCACATAATCCTTATTTCCTATTTCCTTACGTTGTATAATGACAAAAATACACTTGCTAGGAGTTGGATCTATGGGATCCCTTGTAATTCATGAATTACTGAATGCTCATCCCAAACTAAGTGAAAATATAACTTTACTATTTAAGAATGCATCAACTGTAGAAGCATTTAAACAACAAGACTCTAAGATAACTGTAAATAAATTAGATGGACCATCATCTAATACCAAATTCAAGGCACAATATTTGCTTCCTAGAGATGAATATATAGAAAATTTGATTTTATCGACTAAAGCACATCAAACTGAAGGAGCATTGCAAAGATACATTCCCAATATAACTGCGGATACGAATATGATAATAGTTCAAAATGGAATGGGGATGTCAAAACATTTATCTGAAGTATATTGGCCCAACTCTACACATTGTCCAACCATATTTCAATGCATAAGTACTCATGGAGCCTATAAATCGTCGCAATTTGGTACCAATCATGTTGGAATTGGTTCATTGAATATTGCTCAAGTGAATAAATTGTCGTCCTTTTCAGATAAAACTACACCACCACCACCACCAGAAATAATTAATTTAATAACCTCAACTGGTTCGCTCAATGCTGAATATATAGATTATCCATCATTATTATTAAAACAAATAGAGAAATTAATAATAAACTGCTGCATTAATCCATTAAGTGCCATATTTGATTGTCTTAATGGTGACCTTTTACATACTTCAACGTTGCCTAGGATGATGAGCCGTGCAATTAGAGAGGCAGTTAAGGTACTTAGAGTGGAGTACCCTATTTTAAGCACGATACCTGAATCAGAAATAATTTTGGATCAGGAAAGATTATTAAATTCAGTTTTCGATGTCTGTAAGAAAACATCCAATAATAGCTCTTCAATGCGTGAAGATGTACGACTTCTAAAGCCCACTGAGATATACTGGATCAATGGTTATATTATCAGACTAGGCATTGCTCATAAGATACCAACTCCTGTAAATAATATGCTTCAAGAGATGATAGAGAACAAGTTGATTATTTCTAGAGCCAAGGAAAGAGATTCCATCAGAATGGTGATTAACAAAGTCAATGAAAAGATAAAATAATTCACTTTTTTGAGCATGGCTATGTATGTATTTAGTTCTATTTAATATAGATTCCAATCAGATATGCATTTGGAACTTCTATTTTGGTTCTTCTTCATCATTATCATCATCTTCTTCTTCTTCTTCTTCTTCTTCTTCTTTGTTGACATCAGCTGAAGGCAGCATTATCGTCATACGTAACAAGACAGCTCAAGCTTCCAATTGTTTTGTTATTATATTTGTTTGATCTTCATATAGCTTGATTATGACCCTTCTCTTGCTTTCAATGTTCGGATCACGAGCTTCGTGATTCACTATATTAATCTTGGAATTACATTCTTTTAAGATTTGATTCAAGATTTCATGCAAAAGTACTTTAGAGTTTCGTTGGTAAACATTACCATCAGTAATTCCATTCACTAGGGCCAGAAGTCTTCTTGATTCATAAGGGTTTGATTCTTGTAACGTTGCAAGTGCTACCTCTGTCCTAAAAGACGGACCACTATTAATATTAATGGTGTATTCGCCAAAATAGTCAGAAAACTTCAAGTAATCTATTTGAATTGGAGTGAATAGGTTCTGGAGATGGTGAGTGATATCTAAATCATTCCAGACGTTTTCATGCAACATAAATCCATATTCACTTATCAAGAATTCATTTGAATGTGGCCCATAGCTCAAGAATATTTGTGCTAAAGCGACATAACTTCTTCCGGTGAAAACTTGAAACCCAGAAGAGTCAATCTTCAAAGTACATTGATCTTCACAAGAGTGATTTAAGAAATCAACATATGGAGCCATTGTAAAATTGTCAGCATTATTTTTCTTTTGAGGCATGTCCATATATAAGCAACGAGAGTTGATACACAACCAGGCCCATAAAAAGGTCTGCAAGGGAAGTAATGCAACAATGTCCGCAGACTCTATATTGGTCGTCCTATGTAAGAACTGTTGAACAGTCAAATAATCTGATTCAAATCTTTTGATTACTTTATTCACAAGAGATCGAGTGGAAGTGGGTAATGAGTTAAGCAAATGTTTATGATGTGGAGTTTTCAAGACATGCCAAGTCAAAGGAATTAAGTCAAAGTCAGAAAAAGGTGGAAGCATATCTAGGAAAGGTTTCCAAAATGACAGATCTATGCGTTGAATTTCAAAAGTAATGTAAAATGAAATCAATTCAAATGAAGACAAAGTCATTAGATCCTCGACTGCTATTTTGGAATATACTTCGGTGAATTTATCTTGCGATTGAACAACCGGACTATATATTTTAGTATAGATTGGATCAGTCAATTTGTTAGTTGGGTTGAACCCACTGATATGCTTTACTACGGTTGTATAATTTAAAAGAAACGAAGGAGGTATTCTTATTATTAATTCACGAATTTTTATACCTTCGATGGCACAAATACCACGACCCCACTCACTGTCGTCCTTTACTTCAGTCTTTGGAGATATGTAAGAATGAGTGGAAGGCTCGTAATGTTCATCCTCGGTATTCTGAATCCAGCGTAGTAAATTCTTAATTCTGGTATCGATATCAACAGTCATGATCTTCTATTCTTAATATTATGACGCTAAGGGCATCCACTTAAACATAGAGTGAAACAAAATACGTATTCTATTGTCTGTGAACAAGAGAGAGAGAGATTGATTTGGTAAAATCATGATTCAAGATTTCCACGTGACCTATGAGATGCTGTCGTGCACGTCTTTGCGATAAGATCGACTTTTGACTTTGCTTCTGAATCTGAGTGGAGTTTTTTGATTTCACAATCATACGTTATTCAATCTTCAGAAGAGGCTCCACCTTACAATCCCTTATGCAAACGTCTATTCATTTTTCTATCTCTCTTATGATAATATGAAGATATTATGCGTGGCCGAAAAGCCTTCAATATCAAAAGCAGTAGCCAAGATCTTAAGTGGAGATAACATTCGAACGCGTAATTCAAAGGCAAAATACATTATGAATTATGATTTCAAGTTTAATTTTCCCGATCATGGTCTCTGTGATGTCACTATGACCTCTGTTTTGGGTCATGTCACCAATGTAGATTTTGGTCCCAATTTTGGTTGGGGGAAATGTCCTCCAGGAAGACTACTAGAAGCTCCAATAGTTGAAGTCATTTCTCAGAAAGAGATTTATAAAAACATTGCTCAAGAAGCAAGAATCGCATCAATTCTTATGATCTGGACTGATTGTGATCGAGAAGGTGAATTTATTGGCTGGGAAATATTACAGGCTGCCAGATCTTCAAATTCTACGCTATCTATCGAAAACGTCTGGAGAAGTCAATTCTCACATCTAGAAAGAAATCATATAATTAATGCTGCACAGAATCCGATACGATTGGATATTAATGCCGTAAACGCAGTGAGTTGTCGTATGGAGCTAGATCTTAGAGTTGGAGCCAGTTTCACTAGATTATTAACAGATTTATTCAGAAAAGCTTCTGCCATTCAGCTGGATAAGAATAGTAGTCTTATTTCCTATGGAACTTGTCAATTTCCAACCTTAGGATTCATTGTCGATAGATACAATCGAGTTAAAAATTTTGTTTCCGAACCATTCTGGTATCTCTTTGTTGATGTTAAAAAGGATTCACAACAGGTTCAATTCAGTTGGACCAAAGGTCATTTCTTTGATAGATTGTACGTCATTTTATTATATCAGAATTGCTTGCAAAACACAACTGCAACTATCACTTTAGTAACCAGAAAGCCTACCAGTAACTGGCGACCGTTACCATTAACAACGGTTGAATTACAGAAAGATTGTTCTCGAATATTCAAAATGAGTTCCAAAGATGCTCTTGATGCCGCAGAAAAGCTTTACAATAAAGGTTTCATCTCTTACCCTAGAACTGAGACCGACCAATTCCCTAGCGCAATGGATTTAAGAGCTTTAATTACAAAACAAGCTCAAGATACCAGATGGAGTACCTACTGTCAAGGTTTACTTGACTCGAACTTCAGAACACCAAGAGGTGGTAAGAATGATGATAAAGCCCATCCTCCAATTCATCCAGTTAATTATGTTAATACTACTGCTTTGGATAATGATAAGCAGAAAAAAGTTTACGAGTACGTTGTGAGAAGATTCTTGGCCTGTTGTTCAGATGATGCCAAAGGTGAACAGAATACAGTGAACTTACAATGGGGCAATGAAACTTTCACTGCCAAAGGAACCACTGTGATCGAAAGAAACTATTTGGATATCTATCCATATAAGAATTGGGAATCAACAAAGCAATTACCTAGATTTGAAGTTGGGGAAACTATTGAAATCCAGGGAGGTAAAATGAAAGAAGGTAAAACTACAGCGCCAAGTCATATGACAGAATCCGAATTGATTGCCTTAATGGATATCAATGGTATTGGAACTGATGCAACTATTGCAGAACATATCCATAAAATTATAACCAGAGGTTATGTGGTTAAGACCAAACAACGAGGAGCAGAATACATTGTGCCATCGGAGCTAGGAATGGGTCTTATTCTGGGGTTTGATCGTATCGAAATTGAAAATATATCCTTATCAAAACCTTTCTTAAGGAAAACTTTAGAATATTCTTTGCAAGAGATTGTTGATGGTAGAACTACCAAGGAACAAGTTTTACAAAATATAATTCAATTATATAGACAAGCCTTTGTACAAAGCGCTCAAAGGGGATCTATTTTGATTCAAGCATGTAAAGAAATCATTGAAGCAAACAATACACGATGAAGTAATGTTGATAAAGTTAAAGTTATAGCATTCAAGATGAAACAGTAGCTCATGATGCGTTGTAGAATCCAATACTGGAACATGAATTTAAAATATTTGATCAAACTATGGTAGCCCAGAAAGCTCTGGTTGCAATAAAATAGAATCGAAATCCTGCATATACAGCTGATTATTGAGATATAAACTTTAAAAGTTGCCTTTGGGTTTCTGGTTAGCATTCGTTTTCCGTTTTCCTTTATTACATAACCACAACAACGGTGTAAGCATTTGCGATTAATTGTTGTCTATTGGGCCATAGAGATACTAATGTCTGGAAACAAACAGGTATGCCGATATTGGCGACAAGGGAAGTGTAATCAAGGGCAGAACTGTAAGTTTCTTCATCCGTCTGATTCTAATGGGTTTAAAGATGGTACAAATTCTAATGAACTATCGAATCGATATTCACTAGCAGATTTTATTTCTCCAAATTCTTTGGATAGGAAGGAGAAAGAGATTGCTCTGAATTTAAAAGAGTACAAAAATTTTCGAGCTATGCCAGTGTTGTCTTCGTTTGGTCTCGAAACACCAGCAGTAAATAATTTGATTTCTGGAAGAGATCTTTCTTATGAAGAAATGAGATTACAGTATCTTGAAGCTCAGAGGACTAACACGGTCCAGGATTATGACAGACAAATTCGTCTAAGAGTTGAAGACATGAACTATTGCTTGAATTATCTTACTGGTAAGGAAAGACTAGCTGCTCGGTACCAACAAGTAAGTGCAGAGAAACCAGATTCTCATCCCAAACCTCTTATACCTATGACATTGGAGGAAGGGATCCGAAATGCGGAGAATTCACAGACTACAAATGGTTTGGGAAACCAAGTATTTGGAAGCTCCACTTCTGGAAAGAGTGTATTTGGAGGTGCTTCTACTCCTTCAGTATTTGGAAATTCCACAACATCGTCAGCATTTGGAAATTACTCAACATCTTCTGCGTTTGGAAAGACTGTTGTACCCTCAGCATTTGGAAGTACTGCTACTAATTCAGCATTTGGAGGCAAGGGTTTTGGCCTGTCTCCCAGTGCATTTGGTGGTGCGTCTTTTGGTGGTACGGCAGCAAAGCCAGCAGCATCAGGATTCGGTGCTTCTTCGTTTGGTAACTCTTCTTCTTCTACCACTGCTTCTTCTGCATTTAATTCTTCCGGTTTTGGTTCTGCTTCTTTTGGTGGTAACTCAGCCACATCCACCAACCCTACCGCTTCCGCATTTGGATCAACTGGTTTTGGAAAGTCGATGGCTCCTGCCACCGGTACAGTTTCAGCCTTAGGGAGTAGCTCTACTACATCAGCATTTGGAGGTGCATCCTTTGGAAATACGGGATTTGGGAATGCCACTACAACGCCAGCATTTGGAACGAGCTCCTTTTCTTCAGCGCCATCAGTAACAGCCTCTAACCCATTTGCTACGAAGGCGGCAACAAGCAATCTGGGATTTGGTGCTCTGGGATTTGGTGCTAAACCTTTTGGTGCGAGTACCACTGCTCTGCCCTTTGGATCATCTACAGCTCAAGCGTTTGGTGCACTGACGAACCAATCGCTGCCCTTTGGTATGACCTCAAATGCTAATAAGTCGTCACCTTTTGGGTCCACCTCGTCAAACAATGCATCTCTGCCTTTTGGCACTACCCCTACAAATACTGCACAACTGCCCTTTGGAGCTGCTCCCGCCAATAACTCATCAACGCTGCCTTTTGGCTTTTCAGCTTCCAGTTCCGCTCCAGGATCCGGGGATCAAAGTGGTCAACGTCCTTCTCAACTTTTCACTAGCAGTGGATTTTCCTCACTGCAAGTACCAGCAATTAATGGTACTGCCTCCAATGGACAATCGAGCGCTGCGGCAATTGGAGGTGAAATTTCCCATTCAGAAGTTGAAGAGCTTTCGGATGATGTGATCAAAGCATTTGAAGCTCAATCTTTTCAACTTGGACATGTCCCCGATTGTCCACCACCAGCATTACTAATTGTTTGATGTCCCATACTATGTCTACATATGAACCACTAGTTCCTCCACGGTATGTCTAATACCTGCATATAACCCGTTGATCCATTACATCTTTATTCAAAAAACCCCCAACCCTAATAAAAAAAACCTCAATGTATTATCTGAAGTACTCTCAATGATCTGTGTAGAATGTACTTGCAATGAAATTAAAGAGCTTTATTCAAAGTCTAAAAGTGATTATATCAGACTTACAATATGTCCCAACTGTGGAAAAGTCGCTGATAAATATATTGAATTTGATAATGTAATCTTGTTTCTAGATATTCTATTACTTAAACCTCAAGCCTATCGCCATTTTGCGTACAATGAAACCGAAGAAGAGATCCTTAAAGGGCAAGATCTTACAAAGGATATTAAAAACTCGTTACATAGCTTCATAGTAATTTACAGAACACTGTTCAGATTAATTCTTATGACTATGTTACTAGAGGTTTACTTAACTTGGGCTTATGAAGAGAAGAGACTCATTCATTCTAAGTCAATGCACTTTATCCTTTCTCAGAAGATATATCTTCAATATGGATATTTCATACTTAAGCTGATAACTGAACAATGTGTACTAAATTTTTCGATTCAGTTTCTATTCCAGAAGTTCTTTGGTTGGGGTAGTACAAGAAGTATAAATTTGCCAGAGAACTCACAAAGAGGTTACCATATTTCAGTATTATTAGTGACAGTTTTAGCTTCAAGTTCGATAAAGCTTTTCCCAATTATCATGCTTATATGGCCATATGATAATTCGACATATTCTGCATTATTCATTAACATAGTTGGATGTTTCAGCACCATTGAAGCTTTGAAAAGCATCACCAATTGTAAATATTTCACAATCTTATTTGTCTTCTTCTTAGCTTCGGCATTGCAATTCGTTGTATCGAAATTATTTCTTTCGTCAGTGGTGAGCTATTGGTCGATGATTCCTTTATCAGAAATCTTGTCTGGAGACTATTCGGAAACGATCCATACATTGAATTTATACAAAGGGTTATATGAGAATACTATGGAAAGTCTAAAGGGAATTTAAAATAAATGAAATACAAAAAAAATTGGAAAAAGAGTATAATGAGTTACTTTAATACGCATTCAAAATAAATATATTCATGGTCGCCAATGACTTCTAAAACCATTGTTGGGTGGTTTTACTTTTGTTAACTGTCCCATCATTGTTCACTACCAACATATCATTTCCATCCACTGCAATTAATGGCATTTCCAATTTATCAATTAGATGAGGATATTCATAAGTCTTATTCAACTCTCTTCGCTCGTCAAGTGTTTTGAAACCTTCTATATTGGCTTCATCGTCCGGGTTATTAGAATGGTGTGGTAATTCATTGTTTTCAATGGACCTTAATGCAATGAAAATAGATAACGGGATATAATTCTTTTGAAAGTTCCATAAACTTGCAAGTGTCAATACTGGAAGAGGGGCTAAAAAGGAAGCACAAATGTAACCCTTTTCAAGTACCAAATTTCCTACCATTGTCAACTGAAAGATCAAAAGACCAAGAATAACTCTCCTAAAGATTAATGGCCAAACTTTCCCAGTTGAATGGGGAGGATGTACACAAGCATACAACAATTGATACTTGTAAACAAAAAATCCAATTACAAAATAAACCAATCCAGTAGTTAAAATCTTGGTGGAAACTACTGAATAAATTATTGTTATTATCAAAATCAAAATTGGTTGAGGTAATTGTAGTCCAAAGTTGAATACTGGTGGTTTGTATAAATTAAGATAATCTCTTGGAGTTTTACACCAGAATAATGTACCAATTGGAAACTTTAGTAAGTTTCCTAATAATAAAAGTTTGTAAGGGAAAATACCCAATCCTTGTAATATGATTAAATCAACATAAAATAAAGAAACTTGCTTAAGTGATTGTGCCAATTGACTTGCAAACTCTGTAGTATTGGTTAAAGTTACTGTACCTGCCATAGTGAAAACTAAAAACAAATTAACAAAAATGTAAAAGAAGTTTTTTGATACTGTGGATAATTCTTCATCACTATGTGATGTGAATCCTTGTTTTGTAGATATCCAAATATAAAAATAGGGCATCACAATGTTAAATATTGTAAAAATATATGTTGGTAACAAATTTGTCACTAAAAATTGAGCCCAGCTACTTTTCTCTAATAAACTACCCAAAGAGGGCCACATTTTTTTGATCGTTTCGATGTTTAATAAAGCTGCAACATAAGAGATTGGGAAAATCAAGATAATACTTAGGATCCCGATGAACAAAGTCACAAGGAATATACGGGTATTCCTTTCTTTTCTTGTCAAACATAGATTATCCCAAATGATATCATGTGGGGCCGGTGCCAAATTAGTGATGAGATGATTCACTTTTGGGTCTAAAACGGCTTGAGCAATCATTTGCGCTTGAGCGACTGATTTCATGGTAACAAATGCTGCAGAAGTAGCTGGGTATTCCCTTCGCCTAGCTCTAATGATTTCTTTATCAAATACTTCAAGTTTTTGGGTATAATAAGTAATGGCGTCAACCTTTGGGCCAAATAATCCAAACAATCCTGTTCTAATTTTAGGTCTGATGTATGATTCATCAGTAAGAAGAGGTAATGGCTCATCCTCGTTGCCTTCGTGCTCCAAATGATTAGTTATTTGGTCTATAATACTTGCTGGACGAGAGGTCATTTGAACTAAATCCGATGTCGTTTCTTCAATTTCTTCATCATCTTCAGCAGATTCATCGTCTCTATAATGAGTCAGTACTGGATCATCTTGAGTTTCATGGTCTCTATAACGAGAGTTATTCATGTTTATTGGTTCTCCTAGACTTGGATGCAAATTAGTTATAACCATGTCATTCTGCTCTCGTATACCATTAATACTAAAATATTCCATCCAATTACATTCCAACTGTCTTAAGATTCTTTTCCTTAATCTAAACAATCTGTTTAACTCATTCCATTCCTTAACAATTGCAACAGAATCAACTTGTCCTATTCCCAAGCTTTGTATATGTCTCTTAAGGGTATCTTCATCCCTCAACAGTGGAGGAATACCGATAAGTTTAATAGTTCTATCAGTTATTGAATTTTGTCTTCCGAGAAATTCTTGCCTCTTCCTAATGATTTTCGTTGTTTGATCAAATAAAAACCCTCCCACTATTATTGTGAAAACGTATGTGAATACAGTATACATCCAAAGATATTGAGGGTACCCTTCTGGTTTATCATGTTCCTTTTTCCCTTGAACCATTAGTTCATAACTTCCATCATCATCGTCAACTCTATTGGTATATCGATATCTAATAGGAGTAATAACTGTTATAGCTAGTACTACACAAGATAATAATATTTTGATACACATCTTAAAAAATCCTAGAAATACCACAGCATCCAATCCTGCGTAATCAAGTACCTGTTCTTCGTTTATATTGTAAAGTACGGGGATCCAACCAAATAAAGATCTGGAAGGAAGTTTAGGAAGATTTTGTCTTGAACTACTATGAAGATAATTGGCATTAAGTTGATTGAAATTAGCAACGTATATTTTAGGATACTTCACTCTTAGCACTGCAAAGGATATAAAAGCTGTTAATCCTAAGAATAAAGAAATTGCTATCTGTACTTTGGCATGTCTTGTTTGTTTTGATGGTGTTGGTATAGGATTGTTGCCCTCAGCATTTCGCAGCCCAAATTGTTCTGAGTCTAGCAACACCAGAAGCAAGTAAGATATCATGGTAAATGTCTGATGAATCCAAAATGAGTTCAGTTCCTCTCTATTAATGGTGAAGATCCTATTACACTACACTTTGGATGTTACTACGTATGCAAATAAGTCAATAAATGATGTTAGGATTCAAACTTGCGAGCAAAGAAAAGTTTATCATGTCACATTTAATTGTCTTGTGAGATTGCAAACCGTTTAAAGGACTAACAGCTCGTGGTGTGCAGGATGATAAGATACACGATAGAGACTCGAATTACTGAAATTGTCTACAGAGCGCGACATTTTGGTGGTGAAGTGGTGTGTGTGGTGACTAGTTCTTGAACTGAATTGCAAAAGAGAAGCCATCGAAACTGAACGAAAAGGAGAGGAGAACAGAAGATCGAGGTTCGAATTTTCCTTCGTAAATTAATCTTTATACTTCCCCATATTGATATCCATGAGCTATACAGAGTTGGATTCCAAATACCCGAGCTATTCGGATCTATTTGCTATCCCAACTCTATCTTCGTTAGGAATTGAGAATGGATCTCAGACTTCAAATTCAATTTATCTTTGCGGTAACTCACTTGGACTCATGCCAAAGACTACTCCAAAGGCAATTAATGATGAATTACTGGCATGGGTTGATAGAGCTGTAGAATCTCATTTTAGACATCCTCAAGAAGATAATGGTCTAACATCTTGGGTGGATATTGATTTACCAGTTCTTCCCAAATTGGCACCTATAGTTGGAGCCAAAGAATCTGAAGTAGCACTTTCAAGTTCACTAACAGTTAATTTGAATTCTCTCTTAATAAGTTTTTATAAACCAAAGGGTAAAAGAACAAAGATATTATTTGAGAAGCATGCTTTCCCTTCTGATTATTATGCATTTCTTAATCTTGTTAAGCTTCATGGTTACGATGAATCTCATTTAATTCAAGTTGATGTTCCAAATGGTAATACATATATCCCTACAGAATTGATATTAAATACAATCGAAGCACATTCTGAGGAAATTTCAATTGTTTGTCTTCCAGGAATTCAATACTATACTGGACAATTCTTTGATATCCCTCGGATTACTAAATTTGCACAATCTTTTGGAATTGTTGTAGGTTGGGATTTAGCTCACGCAGTTGGTAATGTGCCTTTGAAACTCCATGATTGGAATGTTGATTTTGCTGTTTGGTGCTCTTACAAGTATTTGAATTCTGGACCTGGAGCCATTGGTGGATTCTTTGTTAATGAGAAGTACACTAAGAACATATCTAAGACTGATTTCCCTCCAAGACTTGCCGGTTGGTGGGGTAATAATGCTTCAGAAAGATTCAAAATGCTAGAAGAATTCGATCCAATACAATCTGCTTTATCATACAGACAATCCAATCCTAGTGTAATTGATGTTGTGAGTGTTAGAGCCTCGCTAGAAATATTTGAAAAATCTGGTGGTGTCAATGTATTGAGAGAGAAAAGTATCAAACTTACTCAATACTTGGAAGATTTACTTACCAATTCTAAATATTATATTCCTCAAGATAGTGAAGAAACGAGATTAGGTTATCAAATCCTAACTCCATTGAATGCTGCGGAACGAGGAGCTCAACTTTCTCTTTTATTCAAACCTCATTATGAAGATAAACTGAAAAATATCATGGAAAATGTTATGCAACACTTGAGGAATGGTGGGATTATTTGTGACGAAAGAAGGCCCGATGTTATCAGAATTGCTCCAGCACCGTTGTATAACACTTTTGAAGAAGTTTCAATTGCTACAACTAAAATATTTGAAGCTTTAGATAAATTGTCTGAGAGTTCATAGCCATAGCACAGTCTCATTTTCTCTACCCTACGCAACCTACACCCAAAAACACACATATACATATGTCTACAAGTTTAGAATAAAATCGTTGATCTACATTAACAAGAAGTAAAAAGATTTGTAGTCCCATGTTTGTTTGTTTGTTTTTGACATTACAGCTTACTTAGAAAGTCCCCAATTTATATATCAACCTATAAAGCGTGGGCACTTTGGAAGTTCTTACCAGCATAAACAGCCTTGCTTCCTAATTCTTCTTCTATTCTTAAGATTTGGTTCAACTTAGCTAATCTTTCGGATCTAGCTGGAGCACCAGTTTTAATTTGACCAGCTCTTAAACCAACAACTAAGTCAGCAATGGTAGTATCTTCAGTTTCACCAGATCTGTGAGAAACCATAACACCCCATCCGGCAGCATAAGAGTCCTTGGCGGCCTTGATAGATTCAGATAAAGTACCAATTTGGTTAACCTTTAATAATAAACCGTTAGCAGCCTTCTTTTCAATGGCAGTCTTAATTCTAATTGGGTTGGTGACAGTTAAATCATCAGCAACAATTTGGATCTTAGAACCAACCTTGGAGAAGAAATGTACCCAAGCATCCCAATCATCTTCAGCAAATGGATCTTCAATAGAAACAATTGGGTATTCTTGAATCAATTCTTCGTATAAAGCAGCTAATTGCTCACCGGTTAACCATTTAGATTTATCAGAATTTGGGTTCTTGAAATCTAAATCGTATAAACCATCTTTGTAGAATTCAGATGAAGCACAATCTAAAGCAATGGAAACTTGACCAGTGTAACCGGCATCTGCAATTGACTTGACAATAAGTTCAAGAGCTTCCTTTGGAGAACCAACATCTGGGGCAACACCACCTTCGTCACCAACATTACCAGCAGATTGACCATATTGTTTCTTGGCATTACTCTTCAAGTGATGGTAAACTTCAGAACCGATTCTTAAAGCTTCAGAGAAAGTAGGAGCAGCACTTGGAACAATCATAAATTCTTGGAAAGCAAGAGCACCACCAGCATGAGATCCACCATTTAAGACATTTTGGAATGGAACTGGTAAGACAAAGTTTTCAGTACTAGAACCAGAAATGGAAGCAAGAT
The DNA here is from genome assembly GCA_030564725.1 of Chernovozyma sophiae-reginae. Lineage (NCBI taxonomy): Eukaryota > Fungi > Ascomycota > Pichiomycetes > Serinales > Debaryomycetaceae > Chernovozyma > Chernovozyma sophiae-reginae. The sequence goes on from JAKTYG010000076.1 coordinate 24,671, forward strand.
GTTCATATAATGGAACATTCTTTTCAGCAGCAGCAGCCTTTGAAGCGGCTAAAGAGACCCCTAAGATAGCGTTAGCACCTAATTTAGATTTGTTTGGAGTACCATCAAGTTTAAGTAAAAAATCATCAACTGCTTGTTGGTCCTTAAGATCAAGGCCAGCCTTGATGAAAGCTGGAGCAATGACATCATTAACATTTGCAACAGCCTTAGTTACACCTTTACCTAACCATTTTGATTTATCACCATCTCTCAATTCCAAAGCTTCATGGATACCAGTAGAAGCTCCAGAAGGAACAATTGCTCTGAAAAGTCCATTTGGAGTATGGAGATCAACTTCAACAGTTGGATTACCACGAGAATCGTAGACAGAACGTGCGTGAATTTTAGTAGCAGACATTATCAATTGATCAATTGATTATTAATTTTTATTTCTATTTAGAATTGTACAACAAGACAAATATATTTACAGAATATTCAAAAAGTAAAAAACAGAAAAGAGTGTAATATATTCATTCGGAGTTCAAAGGGTGGAAATTGCCAAATTTATATTGAGTGGACCACAACCCCCCGTTCTCCCGGTGCGCACTGTTAACGCATTTTTACTGAACTTTGTCAAACATCAGATGCGTTTACAAAGTGCGCTCCACATTCATCAAAGATGTGAAAGGAGTGGTGTGGTGTAGAGTCACGTGTTCCGAATCCTGGTATCACAAACAGGTTAGTATCCCACTCACCCAATCGTAAGGTGATGGATTTTGTTTTCCTACCAATTGACGAACTCAACCAATTTTTTTTTTTCTTTCTTCCGTCAATTGTTGCAACATTTGAATTGTTCAGTTGAATTGATGGTAATGTTAGTCAATTGAGGTTGTCTTTGACCGGTCTTGACTTCCATTCATCCTCTATAATCCCGGGTCACGCCGGGCAAAGGGCTGAAGATGGTTCGTGGGATGAACCTTTACAGTCAGACATTTTGAAAGGTGCACGACTTGGGTTGCAATGAAGGCTCAGGACAGTTTACTTCGGAGGTACATAACCTGTATGACGTTTTCAGAGAGAGGGATTGAAATTTTCAATTTTTGATCAATTGCAAGATTCTGAGAGAGTTAAACACATGTAAACAAGACAATTGAGATAATTTAGGTATCAGCTGAGATATTTGAAACAAAAAAAAAACATAAAGAAGAACCTAATTGAATCAATTTGGTGGACTTATTCATATATTGTAAACGTTCACCTCAAGGCTACGAGGAAACGTAACTAAGTCTCATCTTGTGTGTCACGTGCCGTTCCACGAGATGTTCATATACGAACTCTTTTCGTTCTCTCAGTTCTCTCCAGTTTTCTCTTGTTTTCTCTCTCTCTCTCTCTCTTCATCTGAGTTGTTTTTCACAAGGAATCAAACTCCCTGATCTCTAGTACATGTATATCTGATCAAATCATGAGCAAACCAGATACACCGGAACACTATAACGCTCTCAAAACTCAACTTACGCAACAGATCCTCCGTAAGCAAGAGTTGGATGCCAAACTAAGTAAACTTGAAGATTCCATATACGAAATGGAGAATGAATATTTCTCTGAAAGTACATATGGTAACATTGTCAAAGGGTTTGATAATTTTACCAAGAGTAATACTGGTGGTTCGCATAAGAAAAGAATCAATTATACCGATGAAGACCATATTTTCAGTTTGAGCTCAGCTAATTTTGTAAAGAATTTCTTAAGAAAGCAAGGGTTGTCAACTAAAAATGACGATTTAGATGAGTATGAGGATTCGGTAGAGCCAACCAATGGAGCCATAGTGTCACAGACAAGTACTCCGGGTCGTAAGAGAAAGATACGGACCTCGGAGGAATGAAGATGAGACAACAACATCTCTCCATAGTCTCTTAGAGAGAGCTTGAGGTGAACAGAACGGAGATATTATTGGAGAAGGATTAGAGATGGCACTTTGTTTGGGTAACGATCAGAGGGTTAACGTCTCCCTGACAAAAACTCTCTTGTCGCTCGAGTCCTCTTGTTGCTCGAGTCCTCTTGTCGCTCGTGCCCTCTTGTTGCTCGAGTCCTCTTGTCGCTCGAGTCCTCTTGTCGCTCGAGCCCTCTTGTTGTCGGAATCCTCCTTCTACTGATGGAGGACAGTCCACGAGGAAATCACGTAGTTCAGGTTTTGCAAGTTTGATTGGCAGGTCCAACATTCGACATGCATTATCAACTAACCGCAAGCAGTAATGTAATGTCTACAACGCATTCATAAACAGTATCTCTCTTCTTCTTTGGTCGTGTATATTTATATAGCCACTAGTACTAAATCTATTTATAATATTTACAGGAATCATTTCTTATGGTTATCATAGTTGTAAACCCAAGGCTTATTAGGGGGATACTCGGTTGGCATCCTCATGTCAAGTGGGAATCTCTTACGATTCTCCTTCTTATTCGCTAACTCATACAACTTTGGACTGGTCTGTTTCAAATCCTCCATCGCTTCATAGATGCTCCTATATTGGTCTTCAAGTTGAAAATCTCTCTTTTGTTGTACCTTTCTTTGATATACATTCCATGCGTTGGTAATGGTCTTGTGTTTAATAAAATCTTCTTTACATAAATTTATAAGTTTGGGTTGTTTCTTCGAAGCTGAAAGAGCTGAAAGTTGATTGACCACTTTTTGAGTACTAGCGTTCACTGAATTAATTCTCATTCCACGAGAAAAAACCTGACTTATACTCCTTGTGAGTGACATTCCGAATATTTTTGATGAGTTGAACATTATGGGTGAAACTGTGATCAAATTTTTGGGGGAAAAAGAGACTGTTCCATTAAACATGGTTGATCAATTTTGAAGAATTGAAGGTGCAAGTGTAAATGAAAAATTTCCTTTTGTGTAATTATATTTCACTCACTGCCTACCAAATCTATTTCCTGTATGAACGAATACTGACTGGTGAGAAACGAGATAGCGTCTACTAGGGGGACAACTGCGAATAGAAGAATGTGAATTTAGTGTCGATTAGGAGAGCCCATTTGTTATGCATATCGATCAAAATGTCCCAAGATGCTACTTTTCCGGTACTTTCTTTGCTGACGAGGACTTTCGATCGTCAAATCTAACAGAAATTCTTTACAGGAGGCTGCTGCCCGCTGGCTTTTCCACGAAATTGCTCTAACAGAGCAACAGTGAGATGTTAAGCTCCTCCACTTCCCTCAGATGCGCGGCTTGCTTCGCTCGAATTTTGTTCATCTGTCACTGAGCAGCTCCCGCGTAGAGCGTTTCAAAATGCGCTCAGTTGTAGAATTTAAGCTTGAAGCGCGCTAACTTTAGGGTCCAAAGTTGTTGCTCAGTAATTTGAAAACTTCTGCGGCTGGGCACATAGTTTTTTTTAGCCCTTGTGCTTAATTATGGAAAGTCACCTGTAAAGTGGGAGAATATTTCACATTGCTTTTCCATCAATATTAGAAAAGAATATAAAAAATAGTGATACAATTCATACAAATCTGCTTTACACCGAAAGATTTAGAAGATTTCAACAACCGTTAAAAATTATTGGCCATGAGTTCGCAAGCACCTAAGGGATCTGGAAAAGGTGATAGCGACAGTAAATCGCAGCCTCCTCAACAAATGAGTTACGACGATCCACCTCCCTCTTATAGCGAAACAGATCAATTTGCTACCTCCACCTCCAATGGTAATGCTATCCCAAATTATCAACCCCCTAATCAAGGTTTCAACAACGTTCCATATGATCCTTTATCAGATCCAAATGTGATTAAAGTTGCACCTCAGAAGGTAAATATTCTTCAGGCTAATCCAGAGCACCTAAATCCTTCGTATCCTCGATTCCAAGAAAGGCAACAAGAGAAGAGAAAGGAAGGAATTGTACCAGTGAAACATAAACGAGGAGCTCCTATAGCTAAAGGTCGTAAGAATCCTGATAGTAAGGTTGGGGGTGGAGCTTTCCCAGGCTCTGGAGGAGCAACATATAACCGGGCAGCTAACAAATAGAGAGTGGAATGAAGTAGAAAGTGAATAATGAATAATTAGTGAATGATTAGTGAATGATCAGCAAAAGAGAAGATGAAGTACAGTGAATGGTTAGTGAATTGTTAACAAAGTATCATTAAGAAATAGAGCAATGAATATTGTTTATGGTGGAGTATAGCTGCCAATGTAAGAGATGCAACATGATACCATATACAGCAGAAGACAATATTCATTGTTCAAAAGTTTGAAACAACGTCTATTGCGGCTCCCTACAATCCAAATGATTCTATCTTTGATTCTATTTTTAAATCATGTTCACTCAACGTGATAATTTTATACTTTCCTCATAATAGCAGATGATTGGTGATCCATATGTACCACTTGCTTTTGTCGTCAGTTCCTCTCCATCGTAGCAAAAGAATATTAATATTAAATGGTAAGTCTTCAATTTCCATTTCCTTTCAATTTCCTTTTTCTTCAAATTTCACTTCGCTTCTAATTCAATAATGTGTCCCCATTGTATGTCCAACCTCCAAATTGTTTCTGAACACTTTCGCTTAAAAAATCGTCAACCACTGAATCTTGAGGTTTCTCATTAGTAAAATCTTGATCAAAATTTGAAGTATCTAGTAAGTTTTCAACATTTGGTTTAAATGGAGGTAAATAACTCTTGTTAAGTAATTTGTTCCAATCAATGTCGTGGAAAAATCTATGATTTTTGATTTCAGTTGCATCACTTAATCTAAGATTGGGGTCCTTTTGCAATAATTTTATTAAAAGATCTTGAGCATCAGTACCTTCTAAGAATGAAGGAAATTTAAGAGGATTCCTTAAAATCTTCCCATACATAGTATTAACATCATCATCATAAAATGGTGGTAATCCAGTCAACATTTCATACAATAAAGTTCCTAAAGTCCACCAATCAACACTTCTTGTATACCCTTGATTCAATAATAATTCAGGAGCTAAATATTCTGGGGTTCCACAAAATGTATTGGTTTTATCATTATTGGTCATATTCAATTTACATAATCCAAAATCACATAATGCAATATGTCCTTGATAGTCTAACAAGATATTCTCTGGTTTCAAATCTCGATAAATTACGTTTAAATCATGAAGACTTTCCAAAGCGGTTAATAATTCTGCAATATAAAATCTTGACCTATCCATTGAAAACTTCCCTTCTTTCTGTAAATGCCAAAATAATTCTCCACCGTTAATGAAACTTAATACTAAATATAATTTTTCAGGACTCTGAAATGAAAATTTTAAAGGAACAATGAAAGGATTATTAATTCTGGCCAACACTGTTCTTTCCGCTAATGTATGGGTGACTTCCATTCTAGAAATAATATGCTGCTTCCTTAAGGTCTTCAAAGCGTAAATTTGCTTGGTATCTTTTTTAATGACTTGCATAACTTTACCAAACAGTCCCTTACCAATCACTTTCAAAAGATCAAATTCATCAATTGTAAGATGTTTTTTAAGAATTGGTTTGAAATCAATAGTAAGCATTATGTTACCCATAGTCTTTTCAATAATATTAAAATGACGAAATTTCAAATATTCATGATTCATCAATCTTATTGGAACTGAATGATAAGCAAGGTTTAATGGCAATTTTATAGTTCCGATTAAAAGATCTCCAATATTTTCTGAAGTTGATCTACTTGATTGTGAACTGGAGGTGTTATTCCTTGACTTTGCACCATTCGAATTAACGTCCTCATTACTATCATGAACATGACTATCGCTGTTGCTGTTACCATCCTTAGATTCATTATTAGAATTATGGTCAGGTTCCAGTTGATTCGTGAAAAGGTTTCCCTTGCTATGCTTTTCCAGTTCTGGGATCAACATCGAAGGTAATCTGATGAAGAGATTCAAATTTAAGAAATTGGAACTGGTGGAATTATTTGAAGACGTGGGTATTTTACTACTAACATCGAATGAAACAACTTGATTCCATGTTGATTGATAAACTGTTCCCTTTTGAGGTTCAATAACAAGAACGTTATTATCAAATTCAATGGTTAAATATATCAATGACTTAACTAAATTCTCTGCATTTGGAATGGTGATAATAGATGGTAGAAAGTTGGCAGAGATTGAACCAGGAAGGATTTCTCTAGCAGGGGGATTAGATTGTTCCTGATTCTGAAGCGAGCTTAAATTCTTCCATAGCTGATGTCCAGTATTTTCGTTATTTGCATTGGTTGCTAATGCTTGTAAAATCTGCTTATTGTTATTGATATCAATCGGTAATTGAATATTCTGTGAATTATATATCTTGACCGTGAGAAGACCAGGAGTCGAAACATTTTGACTATCGGTACTGGAAGTTGTCGATGCAGCAGATGATGAAGAATTGGAAATCTCGACATCATCATTTATAGTTTCTCCAATTACTGTACTGACACTCTCAGATTCAGTAGCGGGAGTCACTCCTCTATGAGAACCATGTGAACCTCCAGAACCTCCAGAACCAGATGAAACATTTGGAGAACCAGCCTTTGGTTTCAAATCAGTCGAGGAGTTGTCTGCTGTGTTTGAAAAATCGGAATCCACTTTGGATTTGGTTGGAGACAATCCATTGGACTTATTTGGAGTTAAAGGATGGATAGCATCGGAACTGGTTGTAGAATCATTCAAGCTAACCTTCAGTATACCTTCGGAAATATTGGACAATGAAATGGTTTTCCTTGAATCGGTCGAGTTCCTAGAAGAATTGGGACCTGAAGTGTTCGTAGAGCTGGAGGAAAGCTCGGATGTAGCATTGTGAGAATTACCTGATGATCCAAATTTGAACTTGTTTTTGAACTTGAGCATTTTGGAATGTGAAATGAAAACTAAGTAGGAAGTAGAAAGAGTATTAGTGGTACTTCATGAATATATCACAACCTCTTGAATGAATTGTAATTTCCCAGTATACTTTGATGACTAAGATATGTTAAACTGCCAACTCTGAAAGTTTTTTTGTTTTTTTGTTCGGGCCAATTGAACTCAGTACGGAGAAAAAGCGGTTCCGTGTGGTCCTTTCTCCTTCACCAAAATAGACAATTAATGTAAGAATGTATAGACGTTGTCGTTCACTGGATGAACTCAATGCAACAACCAAAGATATGCGATAAGAATATAATCAACTATGAAAAAGGATGTGTAGTAATCATTCGAATTGTCAGAATATCAATCTCCTTTTTTCTTTTGTTTTATAACCGAAATTTTGTGATCATACATGCAGTCAACTCTGAATCGTTTTTCAGCACAAAAAGGGGTAAAACGTAAAAGATAAAGATGGTTAGACAATGTAAGGGAAGAGATAAAGTTGAAGAATTTAGATCAAATTAAAGGAAAATAAAACAGTTGGTAATCGGAAAGGTAGAAGAAATGTCAGAGCGCAGTAGAAATCCACTTTTTTTTCAATTTTATTTAATGTGGTAGTGGGTGCAATATAGAGCTGCTTCTATAAGATGTCAGCAGCAGGTGAAAAATTCTGTATGAAAATTTATTTTATTTCGCAACCTAATCAGAAACTTAAGAGATAAGTTCAAAATGTATATGATAAGCTGGTTACAAGCTAGTTTATGGAGTATAATCAACTTGATAAGCTCTGAAATGTGTCAGATAGTCTGATCTTTGTCCTATTATCTTCTTAGATCAATGATTGTAGTTGTAAAATAACTTAAAACCTCCCATTCTCCATCAAGTAGCCGGAGTGCATATTGATCTATTCTTGAGGCAATCTCTAGCTTTCAACTGCAGGCGTAATCCTAATACAATTTCGCCCTGACCTGACCACTGGCTTCAATAGAGAGAGATCCAATCAAACACTTTCAATCAAATGATTTCTTATATGTCACCACAAAAACACCAATATTTTATTCTCTTTTTTCAACGCCGTTGCTTTGTTCCATGTTCATCTCCAATAACCTCTCTACCCTCTATATCACTATTTTTATCTATGGCTGAACTTTGAAAGGCACTATCTTTCGAATCCTGCACATAATCCTTCTCCAACGGTTAATACTTTTGTCATCAAACTAAAATGAAAACAGACCATAAACACTTAATCCACACCCAATTATTGTTCGCCATTTGGAGATCTCATCAACATTTGATTTCAAATAGAGGCTTTCATTGATATGAGCTATCCATTCTCCGGTACCTAAGTATCACGAACTCGCGTCTGCAAAAAGACAATAACCAAAACTTATTATTTATTGTGTGTAACACTATGAGCCCTCCGCGATTTCTCTCAACTGCCTCCCAATGGAAACATAAACACTTGAGAAAATGGGAGCCCTTTGAATTTAATACAGAAGATTCGCGTTTTGTGTATTGTTCTTCACCATTTTGTATTTTGGAATATTGTTAGGGAATTGTATGGGCTAAAAAAAAAAATGAAGAACAATTTCGATATCATAATTTATTAGTTTACAATATTAACTTGTATTTAGAACTTAAGTACTAGAAGATTTAGTTTGGTGACCTAAAAGTCGTAGCTGGAAGGTATTAAAGTGTGACATTGTTACCTTAGCATTTGATTCCTTTGTCACGATTGATCAAAGTTTCTACTACTCAAGTTGCGCTAGTCTATGAATCAATAATTTCATTATAGTTTAACAAATCCATTTGCTACATTAATCTATTCAATTTACTCTAACAAGGATTAGGTAAAACAAGCCGAGAGATTTATACCAGTCCTCTTAGTCTCAACCATTGCACTCACTTATACATTCATTTATTAAACAGAAAAGATATTCGGTCCCCGTACTGAAAGATTCATTCACCAAGATTTTGATCATTTCTATAGCTCCAAAGTTTTTACTAATTCAATTAAACAAAAAAAAAAATAGAAAAATCAAAAAAAGAAAGCAAAACAAACAAACGTTTTCCATAATTTCATTTATTTAATATTCAACATTTATAATGGCGACTTTGGTTCATTCGAGACCTGAATCTTACGATTACAGCGTATCTCTGGCTAACCAAGTTGATAAAGTTGTTCAATCAGTAACAAATGTTACTAAGAGATTATCTCAAATCTCAACCAATACTAGCACATCTTCTAAGAAAAGAAAAGCTCAAAATAAAATTGGTCCATGGAAATTAGGTAGAACTCTTGGAAGAGGTTCCACTGGTAGAGTTAGATTGGCTAAAAATGTTGAAACTGGTCAATTGGCAGCAGTTAAAATTGTTCCAAAATCCAATTTTAAAAAATTGGAAAACCCAAAGTATAAAAGATCCACTTTATTAGAAAATGGTAAAGATAGACTTCCTTATGGAATAGAAAGAGAAATTATTATAATGAAATTAATATCTCATTCTAATATCATGGGACTTTATGATGTTTGGGAAAATAAAAATGATTTATATCTAATTTTGGAATATATTGAAGGAGGAGAATTGTTTGATTATTTAATTAAAAAAGGTAAATTACAAGAATTTGAAGCAATTAATTACTTTAAACAAATAATTCATGGAATAAATTATTTACATCAATTCAATATTTGTCACCGTGATTTAAAACCTGAAAATTTATTATTAGATTTTAATAAAAATATCAAGATTGCTGATTTTGGCATGGCAGCATTAGAAGTGAAGGAAAAATTATTAGAGACTTCTTGTGGTTCTCCACATTATGCATCTCCTGAAATTGTTGCTGGTAAAAATTATCATGGGGCACCTTCTGATATTTGGTCTTGTGGTATCATTTTATTTGCATTATTAACTGGTCATTTACCTTTTGATGATGAAAATATAAGAAAATTATTATTAAAGGTTCAAAATGGACAATTTATAATGCCTCCTGATTTATCCTGGGAAGCAAAAGATTTAATTTCAAAAATGTTAAGAGTTAATCCTAGTGAAAGAATAACAATCGATCAAATATTGAAACATCCTTTACTTGCAAGATATCCGGAACCTTCAACTTACAAGAAGCAACTACAAAATGAAAGGCAAGATATCCAAAATTTCAAGACGATGCAAATGACGCCGATTACATCGCCAAACAAATTAGATAAAGAAATATTGAAGAATTTATCTGTTTTGTTTCATAATAGAAGTGAAGCTTCGATAATTTCCAAGTTACTATTCCCCAAAATGAGTTCTGAGAAAACATTCTATTATTTGTTGATGAAATATAGAAATGAACATACAGGGAATGGAGCTTCTTCTTATGATGATTATGAGAATGATATTTTAACTACAAGTGAATCAAGACAAACCCTTCCTAGATCTGTATCTGTTGTTAAGACAGTCACAGTTAACGATGTGACGGGTGAAAAATATACAACTATTAAAGCTATTCCACAACTGAGCTCAATTTATTCTGGTAAGGTTCCTCATAATCTAAAGAAGGGTAATCATAGAAAAGAAAGAACTGCAGTGCTTGGAAACATAACAAATAATGCTGGCTCATGCTCAGCTTCAACTTCTTTCACTAAAAAGAAAGCAACTTTGAAACAATCAGTGAGATCAAGAAGCAATACTTCAAGGTCAATTTCTTCATATAGAAATCCACCCAAGAGTCGCAAGCATGGAGGTATGTCAGAAGTACAGCGGGGTGATGCTAGCCTTTCTTCATCTTCATCTACAGGTTCAGCAGCAGCTCCTCAAATTACTGTGCCTCCGGTCCCAACCATTAAAACTTCATTAAAGTCTAAGAATTCCTCGTCTAAAACTAATCTCAATAAACAAGAAAGGAAGAAATTGAATGGTAGTTTGGCTGACAAGTCTTTACTCAATTTTGAATTGATCTGTGATGAACTATTTGGTCAAGAGAACTCAAAGCCTAAACCTCCTACAATATATGAAGATTTCAATCAAAATAAGCAAGGCAATACAAGAAGTCGAAACGAGCTTAATTCCATTGACAGGAAAGAATTGCAAAGGATTGAATCCGTTAAGATTAAAGAAAAGCAAAAGGAGGCTCAATTATTGCTTCAGAAAAATGCATCTTCAAGAGCAACGGTAGCAAAACGATTTGTGACAGAGCCAATCTCTTCTTTAGATCCAAAGATGTCTTCAAATGCAGCTTCAAATTCTTTATTTCGAGCAAAGTCTTTGTCTCAGGCTACAAGAAATAATGGGACATTGAACGGAAACACTGCATTAGTTTTACAGAGTTTAGGTATTGATGTTAGTGTTCCTAAATCTCCTACTACTCTCGAATTACCAGCAAAAATTACCTCCAGCTTGAAAACAACTAGTTCCAAGAATCTTTCTCTTTATTTATCAGAAGATATGGATAAAGAAAACATAACGGTGGATGAATTCAATAATAAAGAAACAAGTACACCCTCTCTTGGAATTTTTAAAGGTTTATCAATCAATTCTCAGCTATCATCAAGTTCAAGACCGAGAAAGATGGCATACAAATCTTTACTAGGAGAAATAGATGAAAATAAAGTACAGAAAGGTAATCCTAAGCCTATTGATACAGATAACATTACAGTCTCTCTGAATACAGAAGCGGTAGATGTAACGAATACCAGTGTCGTTAGTAGAAGAAGCGGATTAATTCCTAACCCAAGGTTTTCAAAGTTTTCTTTTAACGGTTTACTAAATTCTAATTTCGATGAAACGTCGATTTTGGCTCCTGTCTCAAAACCTACTGGAAAGCATGAACATAAGGAGAATTTGAATGTTAGAATTGGAGAAGGGGATAATTTATTGAAGAAGTCGTCAACTATTAATCTCTATGGTTTGGGTATCAATGTTAAACCTCAAAACGACGACCAACCAAATTCTAGTCGTCGGATCTCAACAAAGTCTACTGCAGGTTTCACTTCAGTAGACATTTCAAGCACTGATGAGTCTACTAATGTAGATACCCTGCAAGCTTATGCAATTTCAATGAATTCTAAAGGAAACACATATCGAAACTCATCGACATACGATTCAATGTCTAGGGATTACTCAGAAATTCCTCAAGGGACGATTCTTGAGTCTGAATTATCCAACTTTGATATCATTAGTTCCAATACTGCTAATATGATAACCTTGAATCAGAACAAACCTAATTTGGTGGAATATTATCTGGGGGATAATTCCAGAGAAACCTTAGTGATTCATTCTCATCCAGAATCCCTGGACAAATCTAACAAGAAAAATCTCACAGTTCCATACACCGATAAATCTTTTCAAGATTCTATTAAGTCAATGTACAATGGTTATGAAAGTTTGATCGGTGAAAACCAAGCGAAGAGCAAAGCAAGATCGAATGTGGGTAAATATGACCCTGAAATTGAGCTTAACAGCAGGCACTCGGCTTATAGTGCTAGCCATAATCATCAAAATAGTTCATCGAGACTTTCTATTGATGACTTTGACAATGAAGAAGAAGAAACGACAGTAGCATATTCTGAAACCAGATATTCGTTCAGAGCAAACGTTTCACAGAATCTTCATATTTTGGACTCTTCATCATTCGTTGAAAGTAATAACTCTCGTGACGAAACTTCGGGATTATTTGATGATGATGACGAGGATGAGGACCATCATACCCTTGATGAAGAGTATGATGATGGTGAAGCTGGTATTTCCCAAGTTCCATTCCATGATATGTCAGATATGGAACCATACTCAAGAGAGTCCACTCAGATATTTAGTACAATGAATATTGCTCCGAAGAAAGAAGTGCAAGTGGAAGCACAAAGCAGGATGGACGTTATAACAGAGTCCAATATTGCGACTCCTTCAACTGCACCCACTTCAACTCCAGCACAAGAAACAGACAATTCTGGTGTGGTAAGACAGGGTTCATTATTCAGACGTTTCAGCTTAAAGCCTAAGAGGGCAGCTCCAAGGGCTCCATCTCCTGTAACAGTTGATAACTCAACTGCAAATGAAATAGAAGGTGTACATAATAGATTTTCTAGGATCTCAGCCATGTCTCATAATAAGAATCAAGCTTCAACTGGGATTCCTAATAGTAGCACTTTAAAAAGGGACAATTGGTTTAAAAGGTTGATCCATGGAATATCAACTACTACAACCAGAGCCAAAGTTGAAACTAAAAGATTATCTAATCATCGGGTACAAGATATTTACGTACAAGATAGGGTTGGTGACAAGAATGTACATGTTATTGATTCCACATTACTTGCTAGCGATATGTCAAGAATAATCAAGAATACTTTACAATTAAAATCTGTTGAAGGCTCAGTTAGTAAAGTTGTTCATGATAATGAGTTTGGCATCTTTACGGGAACAATTCCTTCCAAATTTGCAGGAGGTCGTCGACTCGTATTCAAGATCGAGGTGATTGATATAATCAACAGTTCGTCTTTACATATAATCAAAGAACGAGGTACAGATAAAGGTTTTAGAACGTTTGTTAATGTTGTTGAGTACATTATTCAAGAAGAAGAGAGTGCTCATGGAAACAGAAAATCGAACATGTACAAATTTTCGGGATTCAAGAGTAGTTAAAAGCTACCCAAAAGATAAACTATCATTGTTTTCGTATCATCATTCAGGGGAGCTCGAGATATCAAAAGAGATAATAGACTCCTTTACATAGTTAATTATTATTATTCAAAATGTTATAGATTCTCATTGTTACCATAAAGTAAGAGACATGAACGTAGAGAAGAGATACCAAGTGGTCCTGTATGTAACCAAAGAACAAACCATTATCAGAAATTTGTTCGAATTGAACTAAAAGCTGGAGAACACATTTGATCGTATCTTATTACTTTGGAAGAAGAATCTCGATATAACAGGTAGATGAGTGGATCTATATTTCGAGCTCTTAATTGGGATTTAGGATATGAACAACGTTTCATAGGAGTTACTCCAATTGGAGATGAAGTTACCCTTTATGTTACTGAACATGAAGACCCTAACGTAGAATCAAATTCAATAATAAAAGTTAACAGTCGAAGTGGGTTTGATAATATTCAGTGTAGTGCTTACTCACTTTCAGAAGTAGGTTTGACTGGTGTTGGACAAATTAATGGAACTGTTAGTATATTTGATATTACCGAATCTTCAGCCAGTTCGTCGGTTTTGAATCTAAAACCAAAACAAAGTAGACCATGTAACTCACTTTGTTTTAATAATGCCGAACTTGTAGCAGCTGGATTTGATAAGGGAAGACAAGACAATTCATTACAAATTTGGAATATTGAACATTTTTCTCGTACTAGTAATAATGATCATATCAAGAGACCATCATATTCATATATACCCAATGAGGCAATTCTATCGTCGGTGTTTTATCCTGATAAGCCAACTGGTTTGTTAGCAGGGAGTTACAAGTTTTTAAGGGAAATTGACCTTCGTTCAGAAGCTCCTGTATTTCAAATTGCCACTAGATGCACTTTGGGTTTAACGATTGATTGTTTTAGGCCCCATCTATTTCTGTCGTACTCCGAAGATGGATCGTTTTCTGTTTGGGATACAAGGAAATTGACTACAAATTCATCCAAATTTAAAGTCAATCAGAATATTAATGTAATCACCGAAAGTCCAGCACTTCAATTTAATAAACTTTTAAACGACTCTTCTAGAAAGAATCGTAACCCTTGTGTCAGATACTCGACAATTAGAAAAGGTGAATTCTCTGCCCTGTTCAACGGAGATCTAATTAGAAGATGGAATACTGGAACGGTTCCAGCATATAAAGAAACAAAATCAAAACAACAGCAACTGATACCATCTTCAACCGCGAATGTCTTGTTATCATTGAAGCTGCAAGCTCTACAAATGTATAAACCAAAGGAAGATTCCCTTTTTGTATCCTTAGTATTGGATACCAAAACAGAGCACGAGAGAGTGATATCATATGATTACTCGCCAGATATTACTACAAACACTTCCACTCATTTTGTCTGTATGAGACAATCAGGATCTGTGTTTAGAATGTTGGTAAAAGAATCTATAGAATCAGTGTGTTTCAATTCTTACAATGAATTCATAATATCTGGACCTGATGGTACCATGACTAAATTCATAGATGAAGAGTCAAAGAAAACCAACAGACTCAACTCAGCTCCTCTTGATATGTCTATTGTGGATGAAAATAGAAGACTAAATCATCCAATTCATGACATGTCGGAAGATATCGAATCTACAGTTGAAGATGAAGAGAGTGAAATTATAACCCGCTATACTAAACCAAATGCTAAAAATGGAGGAGTAGAGGAAGGGGAAGAAGAGGTAGAAGAGGAGGAAGAGATCATTCCTCTTAATAAATACCTTGGACTCTCAGAAGTAGTGAGAAATGATATTTGTTACATTATAAGGAGGAGAGCATTACTTGGTTATGGTGTAGATCCTCAAAAGAATATTCACGTGTTGGAAGAACATGAAGGATCAGACCCTCATACATTTTTAATCAATACTTGGAAATGGCTACTTCTTGCGAAAAAATCTTTAGATAAAGGAACAATGATATCTCAAGGTCTTGACTTAGGGTATCAAGGAGTATTAGGACTTTGGAAAGGGGTTGATGAAATAAATACTCAAAATAGATATAATAGAGAAGGTGGTCAAGTAACTGATCAATGGTTTTCTCATGTTGTCAAATCAATTGTGTCTTCAAAAGGAAAGAAGACTGCGGCAATTAATATATCCAGTAATAGTGAAAGAAAAGCTCAGCGTAAGTTATGTCTTATCGTGTCAGGATGGTATTTGGCTGATAATGAATTTGAAGAAAAATTGACTGACTTGATATCCTTAGGACAACATGAAAAGGCAGCAGGTTGGGCAGTATTCCATGGAAACGTTCCAAAAGCAATTGAAATTCTAGCCTCATCTAGTAAAGAAAGATTGAGAATAATTTCTACAGCAGTTGCTGGTTATTTGGCGTATAAGAGTTCTAATGTCAATAGTCCATGGAAAGATCAGTGTCGTAAAATGGCATCAGAACTTGAAAATCCATATCTAAGAGCAATATTTGCTTTCATTGCCGATAATGATTGGTGGGATGTTTTAGATGAACATTCTTTACCATTGAGAGAAAGGCTCGGAGTTGCCTTGAGGTTTTTATCAGACAAGGACTTGACGGTGTATTTGAATAGAATTTCTGACTCTGTGATTAGCAAAGGAGAATTGGAAGGATTAATTTTGACCGGAATCACTCCAAAGGGTATTGATTTACTTCAATCATACGTTGATCGTACGAGTGATGTTCAAACTGCTGCACTTATTACTTCTTTCGGATGTCCGAGATATTTTGTTGATGAACGAGTAGACCATTGGATTCACTGTTATCGGGATCTACTTAACAGTTGGAGTATGTTTAATGTTAGAGCCAAATTTGATGTTGCAAGGACCAAGTTATCCAAGACAAACTCTGGTCAAATTACGGTAAAGGCTGCCCCAAAACAGGTTTATCTACAATGTATTAGGTGTAATAAGAATTTATCGAAGCCAAGCTCTAGTTCAACAGGAAGGAATGGAGCGAATTCGGGAAACCATTCAGTGCTTCTTAAACAATTCAATAAGTTAACCCTTTCTCATAGAGACAATATTGATTTCAAAGCTTGTCCTCATTGTGGAGCCCCACTTCCTAGATGCTCAATATGTTTATTATCTTTGGGGACCCCAATTCCAATTGATTCCTCAGAACGAGCTAATCAGAATACATTATCAGGTCGTATAGAGAATAGTTTCCGTGAATGGTTTAGTTTTTGTCTAAGTTGCAACCATGGAGCCCATGCATTTCACGCTGAAGAATGGTTCTCAAAGCACTATATATGTCCAGTACCCGATTGTAATTGTCGGTGTAATAGTAAGTAGATGATCAATAGATGGGTTAATAGATCGAATCAATAGATGGGTTACTAGATGGGTCAATAGATCGAGCCAATAGATCGAGCCAATAGATCGAGTCTACGAAGAGATGAGGTAGAGGGGCATTCAACAAGGAGAATAATGTACAACAGTAGAAAAACAGAATAGAAGAAGATGCCGATAAATGTACCTTGAATCAAAGAATTCAAGTCTTCCAGATTCTAAGATTTTGCACTTAAATAACAAATTATGACGCCAAGAAATGGTATTGCCGTGTGCAGCTATCAGTGTGGACCAAATGTTGACGATCCCAAAACCGTCAAACCTTTCGGTAAAAATAAACACTCGCAAACCTAAAAAATTGCTTTATATGCACCACCGTTCGAACCCTTCTATACTCCTTTTGTGCGATTTGAAGTGATCCTCTTTTGTCAACATAAAAGGTGTCTAGTAGTTTTTATTTACATATCAATTCAAGAAAGAGCAGAAATAAGAGTTCGATCTTTCAATTTCGTAAACTAGATACTATAGTTTGGAGGTTCTGTTAAACAGAAACGTCTTGGATTATAATTTCATTAGAAGCTTCTCTAAGGATCACTTCGATTACTTTCTGGTTCTATTTGTGAGTTGATTTGGATCAAACTGTATCGATAAACAACTTTCACATTCTTCCCTTTTAAATATTTTGGAGATAATTTATCTTTAAATTCTTGACTTTTAGAGAGTCTTTGATCCATTTTTAATAGGAGAAGAAACTTTGAGCCTGAGGTATCGAGTTGTCGTCACTTTGATTGTTTTTCCTTTTTTTTTTTAGTATAACTAACTCTCTTGCCAATTTTGCCTTCTAATTTTATTTTACAATTCTTGCTTTTCTGATTTAGTGATGCCACCTTCAAAAACAGATCAAGTCTTACAAGACATTAAAGGTAAGATTGAAAGAGAACGGAAAATTATTCAAGGGTTTCAATCATTGAAAAGAAACACAAATAATGCAGAAGTCATTCAAAGATGTAACACACAAATCAGAGAGACCCAAACGAATATTGATTATCTTCAAGAAACTTTGGCTAAAGTGACTTTACAATCAGATGAATCGAATAATAGTACAAGCAACTCACCCCGTAAAAATGATGTATCAAATGGAGATGATAGTGGTTCAAGACCAATTTATTCAAGATTGGACTTAATCAAATATGACTGTCCATCTCTTGGTCATAGAATTCAATATATGCTCCAGCAGCTACAATTCAAGCTTCAAGTTGAAAATCAATACCGAAAGGCTAATGAAAAAATTAGTCAGCTTTATTTAATGGATGGTGATAAATCAAGTAGTGTTGCGGCTGAAGGAGGAAGACTAGAAAGTGATCAAAGAATCCAATTGTTAAATAAATCGATGAAAAAGTATCAGGACATGCATATCGATGTGGATGAGGTTACCAGAGATATGGAAATAATTAACACTCCTAAATATGCCAGAAGACCTCTTACTGGTAAATTGAATATTAGTGTTACCTGTATCAGAGATGTAAATCATATTGCATCTCCAATGCTTCTGAAGAAGCCCGAATCTGTCATTTCAATCAAGGTTGATGATTTCGAGAAAGCTAGAACTCGTCCTTCTAGAACTGATAAGTGGAATGAAGAATTTGGTATTGATATTGATAAAGGGCATGAAATTGAAATCACGGTGTATGATAAATCCGGCAATGTCTTGATTCCGGTTGCTCTTACTTGGGTTCTACTTTCTGATGTAACAGAAGAAATACGTAAGAAGAAAGTCGCCTTGGAAATGGGTAGTGCTGGGTGGATCTCAGCTTCGAAGTTATCCAATTTAAATAACAGAAATAACCCATCACTGCAACAGCAGAGTTCGGAGCTTTCACTTGGTGGAATTCCAGGAATCAATAATACTACTTCAAGCTCAGACATTTCAAAGGATTTTCTGGCTACTACGGGAGAACAAGGTGAAAAGCTTATTCTGGTGACTTCTTGGTTAATTTTGGAACCTGTCGGACAAATATTGATTAGCATGAATTTTGAAAAGACATCTCGAACTGGAGGAAAGCATGTTATGGGTGCTCTTGGTCGTCATGGGGCTATTCGTCAGAAGAAGGAAGAAGTGTATGAACAACTTGGACATCAATTTGTTCAAAAACAATTTTACAACATTATGTGTTGTGCCCTTTGTGGAGAGTTTCTACGTTATACTGGGTATCAGTGTCAAGATTGTAAGTTTCTTTGTCACAAAAAATGTTATCAGAAAGTTGTTACTAAATGTATTTCCAAGTCGAGTAACGATATCGACCCCGATGAAGCAAAGCTAAACCATCGTATACCACATAGATTTGAACCAGTTCTTAATAGAGGAACTAAATGGTGCTGTCACTGTGGATATATTTTACCATGGGGGCGTAAGAATGTTCGTAAATGTACAGAATGTGGAGTTATGTGTCATGCTCACTGTACTCATCTTGTGCCAGACTTTTGCGGGATGTCTATGGAAATGGCAAATAAGATTCTTACAGCCATCAAAACTACTAAACCTCAACAAAAGTCTCCAGTAAGGCAACATTTCCCAAAGAAAGAGATTTCTCATTTGAACTTACCTGAAAAACAACTTCGGAAAGTCACTGACCAAGATGAAGAACTGCAGAAATTACTGGAAAGTGTTCAATCTTATCCATTCTATCAATCTGGGGCTGGCACTCTTGCTCCCCCAAGAACTACTTCTACTCTTGACTTTGAAAAAGGAAACATAAATGAAGATGATGAGGACGAATCCTATAATGTTAGATTACCAACTCAAACTACCAATCAATACCAAGTTCCTGTTGATGGGTACAGAAATATTGAAGGAAAACCTGTTCCGAATGTGCCTGGTCCTTATGATCATGAAGAGCAACTGGATGAATACGATCAACATAACTACACTTTCACCTCTAATAAATCAGATGAATTGACAAACGTCAACTTTCCAATAAAATCTGACTTATTGCCCATTGAGGAAACTATTGGGCCAAGTGCTTCGCAATATGGCAAAGAGGCTACCGTTACACAACAGCAAGGGATCATTGCTGCTGAAAGTACCACACAGCGTACTAATCATGCGACTACAAGTACTGTAAGCTCTTCCAACCATAGACATTCAAGACGTCGTCGTAGAAAAGTTGGCTTAGATGACTTCCAATTCCTTGCTGTTTTGGGTAAAGGTAATTTTGGTAAGGTTATGTTAGCTGAGTCAAGACACACTCAAAAATTATGTGCAATTAAAGTATTAAAGAAAGATTTTATTGTTGAAAATGACGAAGCCGAGAGTGTGAAGTGTGAAAAGAGAGTGTTTTTAACCGCTAACAAAGAATTTCATCCATTTTTATTAAATTTACATTGTTGTTTCCAAACAGAAAATAGAATCTATTTTGTTATGGAATACATATCTGGAGGTGATTTAATGTGGCATATTCAAAACTCTAGATTTTCGGCAAAGAGGGCTAAATTTTATGCTTGTGAAGTATTATTAGGTTTGAAACATTTCCACGAAAATGGAATTGTATACCGTGATTTGAAATTGGATAACATCTTACTTACCACCACTGGTCACATCAAAATTGCAGATTATGGATTATGTAAGGAGAACATGTGGCAAGGTAATACCACCGGTACGTTCTGTGGAACTCCTGAATTCATGGCACCAGAAATTATTGCGGGAAAGCAATATGATAGAAGTGTTGATTGGTGGGCTTTTGGAGTATTATTATTTCAAATGCTCTTATGTCAATCGCCTTTCAAAGGTGAAGATGAAGATGAAGTTTTCGATGCAATTGAACATGATGATGTAAGATATCCAATCAGTATGCCAAGACAGACTGTTTTGGTATTGCAAGCTTTATTAACCAAAGATCCTACTAAACGTTTGGGATCTGGTGGAAGAGATGCAGAAGAAATTATGGAGCATACATATTTTGCTGATGTTGACTTTAATGATGTATTCAATTGTCAAATCCCACCTCCATATTTACCAGAAGTAACATCTGAACATGATTATTCTAATTTCGATAATGAATTTACTTCTGAAACTCCGAGACTTACGCCTGTGGATACAGTTCTTACATCGGAAATGCAAGAACAATTCCGTGGATTCTCACACATAGCTGATGATACTGCTATATGAATTAAACGATTAGATATATGTATTTGTATTTATAGGTTGATTTTTTTTTTTAAAAAAAAGAGAAAAAGAAATGATAACCGTGTTTATAAAAAGTTATGGAAAGGAAAAAGGATATTTAAAAATGTAACTGCTCTAATTTATGCTGAATATATACTGTTACTGAGGCTAGGGGTTTTGTTGTATGTGAATTGGCTCTTAGTGTCTATAAGTTGGTCACGAGAGCTGTCTCACGTCTAATAAATGTGTTCGGTCATGTGTTGGGGCTCCAGTTGGTAGGAGGAATCAGATCATGATATGCAGCAACACTTGGACTTCAGTTGATCTTCTGGAGGCTGGGATGGGTTTATGCTGTGTTCCAAATTTCGTGCTGAATTTCTCTTCTTGGGAAGAAGACCCAGTTCAAGTTGTACTTCAGGTTGCTCTCCCTTTTCAACATGATTTGTTATTTCAGAATGATTTGGATTTTCTTCCTGTCTCTTCTTCATTGCATCATTTGGCTCTGGTGGATCAATATTCTGTTTAGCATCGCTCAGTTCAACTGTTTCCTCTTGCTGAGGTTCCAGGATCGAGTTTTCCGTTCGGTATTGTTCCTCAAGGTTCGCAATATCAGAATCTCGATTTTCTTCCTCTATTGTATGCTGTAGATCCAGAGTTTCTTCTTTATTCTCTTTAAGAACTGGCGATAATGGTAGTACCAGAGTGTCTGGATCATTTGCAGAAGAAACATTACTGAAGCACAGATCTAAATGAGTTAATCTTAAATCCAGAATACGCATTTCTGATGAAGTTAACACTGAAGTATCAGCGGAAATAGCTAGTTTTCTTTTCTCTTGTAATACTTGTATCAACAAAGAAAATGGATCATCTACTCCAATGCCACGCATAGCGCTACATTCAAAATATCCAATAGCTTGTATAGTCTTCTTTAAAGCTTCTATGTCACGGGAATGGACTTGTTGATAAACATGAAGATCACACTTAAGTCCCACCAATACCGTAGGAATAGATTCCAATATTGTAGAACTGAGTCTAGCATACATGTCTTCTATTGCATGCAATGAATTTTTGTTATTTAATGCAAATGCAAACATTATAGAGCCTGCATTCTCCAATTGTTTCTGTCTATGTTGCAGAAACTCGTTATTACTTGAAGTATCTAGAATTGATATTTCCACAAAATTGGAGTTATAATGTACATTTTTAGTATAAAGATTTTCATAACTGGGGTCTATTCCTTCTGGGAAGCTACCATTTATAAAAGTTTGAACTAGGGATGATTTACCTACATTATCCTCTCCTAAGACACATATATCATACTTATTGCTAATGGAATGCAAACTATCTTTCCATAAACTCATGTTGTGGTTGGTGTGAAATAGGAGAAAATGTAGAGATTTGGAAACCAAACAAATTCAAAAGGAAGAGAAAACAAGAAATTCCGAGAAGGGTATGGAAAAGATAAAAATGGTTCTTTTTCTTTTTCCTGGAACTTGAAGTCAAAGGGTTACAAAATTAACTACACTGGATCGGGATAGGGACAGGAAAAAAATAATTTTGAAGTATTAAGCAAGAAGTAGTAAGATGTTATAAATTGTTTAATGAATAATGTTTAAGTTTGAATAAATCATTTATAAGGAAATGATCTCTTTATCTTCAATGAAAGTCCCTAATCATCATTCATTATGATTACCATGATCTTTTGAAGATTAGAGTTTCGTTTGTGGGAGAATCTCGCTTCAAAAGTCTTAATTCCGGCAAATGCACATCAGCCGTTATGGCTTTTCTGTATGGAATTCCATTCACGTGATAAAATATGTATCGAATTCTGCCTTGAAAACGTAAACTTTTGCACAGCAGAACATCCGCTAAGAAATTAAAGTGTGGAAAGCTTTTCACAAGGAATGCTTGTAGAGTGGTAT
>JAKTYG010000077.1:0-47355 GCA_030564725.1 Chernovozyma sophiae-reginae
AACCGGTGACCTTTTACTTGCAAGGCAAACGCGCTACCAACTACGCCACACGCCCAATATCTACAAGTTAATCAAATCAAATAGTGAACTTCGATTATTTCTTCCTTCTAAACAGGTTCTTTCACGTACATATATGCAGTGCAATCTATAGTTAAGTTATCTGCCATTTGAATCTGATACTATTCATTTCCTGGTATCCAGACCTTTTCTCTAATCATAAAACATAATGCTAGAGTATGTCTCAAAGTATAAATAATTCAAATAATGGTCCATCAGCTACTACAAATGTAAATGAAAGTCGGTCTGCCAATTCAACTGCTACTGTTAATTCTACCACTACAAACTTCAATGCAATCTCAAATGCAAACGCAAATACAAACTTCACTTCAAATATCAGCACACCCCTGAAAACTAATACATATAATAATGTCAGCGGAAAGTTAAATATAAGTCCTCGATTGTTTAATCCCTTCCTTGACTTCATATTCAACAATCAGAACCCTCACAAAAATCCTGCAAAGAATATCTTTGAAACGCTTTCCAAATCTCATAATGACTTTACAATCTTAATACCTCCAACCAACTTACTTCGAGACTTAAATGAATCTACATCTATAGAGTACAATTCTAAATTGAATGATTTTTTCAACTCCAATGAAGATTTCATTAGATCTCATATACTTAAAACTTCTCAACCTATTTCTTCATCATCCTCTCTTCTACTGATTCTCTATAACACCTTGAATCTAAAACAAGTGTTAATAAAAAATGGATATATGTATCCAGGGAAAGGCTTTAATAAGTCATTGACAATTAAAATCCTTAAAATTGACTATTTTCAATCGGTGGTACATTATTTACCTGCTGGATCGAAGTTCATGATCATTCATATAAATAATTCATTGTTGGGAAATCAATTGCCGACTACAGAAATAAATCCTAACCCAATCAATAAACTATTATTAACGAAAAATAATTCACAACCAAATGATTCAATAACGTTTGAGAATTTACTCAGGAATTATCCATTATTATCAAAGGCAGTATCTGATGAGTTCTATAAATTATTTCATCATAATAATTACCAATTTCAAATTCTTAGACCAAATAAACTTAAAGATTTGGACCAAATATTAAATGAATTTAATATCATATTGGAAGAATCTTATAAAATAATTCTGAAAAGTATAGATAGTAATACTCCCAATAGTGACATTGTATATAACATCATAAGTACTATCTTAAAGAATTGCCCGGGATTAGATTTAAATAAATTAATTCATGAATATGTTGAATTAAATCTTTATGATAAGATATGGGCACAATTAATATATCAGTTCAATAATAGTGATAAGGAAAAATCAAAAATTCTCCCTGATAGGTACAGTGAATTGGCATTTTTATCAATAAATCAATTAGATATTACTATCAATAAACCGTGGGAAATCAATGAAATTTATATCCGACTAATTAAGTCGATTAAAGAAATTCAAAAATTGAACGATTCGATTATCATTAATCTGCAAGATAAAACAAAAATACTAATTGACTGTATCAAAATATTAACTTCACCAATCAACTATAATTTAACTATCGATGCTGATACTTTAATAAGTTTGTTAATTATCGTTGTCATCAATTCTAAAATTGACAATCTAGAATGTCATCTATACTATATCAAATATTTCAATTCTATGAATATTTCGAACGATGGGTATTTGAATTATATATTGAGTAATTTTGATGCAGTTTTATTACATTTATCGATTAAAACAGAAGGTGAAAGACATTTGATAGAGTATTCAAATTTGAATAAGAGATTGTGGAACTTGATAGAAAACAATAATTTAAATGAAATCAAATTGTTATTGAATGAAAATCATCTTTCCTTGAATACTGATAATCACTTCATAAAGAGTAAAACTATTAGTGGAGAAAGTTGTCTAATGATTGCAATAAAGAATAAAAATTTTGAAATTTTCAAACACTTAATTAATTATGATAACAATCATTTTTTCACTATTGATGAAATATTATTTGATAAAAATATTCTGCTGAATCAATCTTTGTTAATGGTGTCAACAATTGAACAGTGTAACGATATATCTTATTACTTGATCAATTTAATTGAACACAATACTTCTATACAAGAGCAAATCGCTTATTATAACTTGACTGACAATTATGGTAGAACAATTGGTCATTATATGCATCATAATATTAATTTAATTGATAAAATTGGACATTTATTAGATTGGGAAGTTAAAGATTTGAATTCTTATACTCCATTATTTAATTTGTGCAGATGCTATGATCATCCAAACTATTCAAAATTGATTCAAAAATGCTTTCATTGTATTTATAAGATTTCTAATGAAGAATTGATCAATTTTGATAATCATACTGATAACAATGGAAACACTTTATTGCACATAATCAAAAAGAATTTAAAGAAAAGTAAATTGATAACTAACCCGAGTAACCTTGTTGACATAAATAAATTCAACAATAAGAATTTAACTCCGTTATTTTTATTTGTTAAATACAATAGGTATGACAATTTGTTGAATTTGTTAAAGGACAAGAGGTTGAGAATTGAAATTGAAGATGAAGCTATGTTTTTGAATGTGTTTGATTACTTGAGCAAATCACCAAATGGCGCTGTTGCTACTAATGTTAACTCTAGTACTGGTACAAGTACAAGCGGAAAAGCTTCTGTTAGTCGCTCAGAAGGAGTCATGGAGAGGACTACCTGTCATACCGGGACTAACAGTGAGGTGGTGAATAGTTCTGTTATTAATAACGTCCATACAAAGATTGGCTCTAATTCTTCAATTTCTACTACTGACATATCAGTTCCTGAAATTTCTCAAGGACCCTCCAATTATGTGATTTCACCAATTGAAAAGTTATTACTTGATTTCCACTTCAATTCGATATACAGCGAAGTCAATAATCATAAAATCTTAGCATTGAATGCAAAGCTTGATAAATCTAAAAAATGGATTATATTCTTTAAACTACGAGATGACAGTCAGAAGACAAGTAAATACTTTGAATTTATCCAATCTATTGATAGTGTCTCAAAGAATATTTATCTTATAAAACTTCAATATCCATTATCGATATTACCTCTGAAAGATAATCTCTTTCAAAATTTGCAGACTAATAAGTTTGTATTCCCCATATTTAATAAATTCCAAATCAACAGATTTATTGAAGAATTAAATTTATTAATTATTTGCTTGAATTTTCATCCAGTATATTCAAAGAAAGATGATATTTGGGATAAATTCAATTATCATAAATCATCCAAGCTGACTTTAGAAACTATCAAAAGTATAAAGGGTGAAAATGAAGAAATATTGAAAACTTATGGAGAAGTTCAATTTGACTTAAATCAAGTGAAAGAAATTGAATTTTTTCTAAATTTTTCAATGAATGATTTAATGAAGTTTAAGTTGATTGTGTTCAATTTCAATCAAAATATTTTAAAAATGGATTGGAAAAGTAACGATTTCAAATTAATTACAGATGATTTGATAAATAAGATAATCTCAGGTCATAATTGTAGAGATATCAATATTTTCAATCCAATAAGGAATATTGAGATCTCTTCATATGGTTACTTACTACAATGTACTACTAAACTTTACTTGTTTGTAATTGAATTGATTAATAATATCAATAAGATTATTAATAAAATAGAAGATTGGAAACAAATTCATGAACAAATTGTTGAATATAATCAAGAATTACAAAAATTTGAAAATTATTTAAAGAATGATTCTTCAGTTAATATTGAAAATGATAAAATGTCCTCATTTTTCAATTTTGCAAGTATAATCGAAAACAAGCAAACCAAATATAAGAAATTATTATTACAGAAGTCTGACCTTATAAAGCAAATCATGAATCTTAATCTTCAAATTAAGTATGAA
The DNA here is from genome assembly GCA_030564725.1 of Chernovozyma sophiae-reginae. Classification (NCBI taxonomy): domain Eukaryota; kingdom Fungi; phylum Ascomycota; class Pichiomycetes; order Serinales; family Debaryomycetaceae; genus Chernovozyma; species Chernovozyma sophiae-reginae. The sequence continues at coordinate 3,942 of JAKTYG010000077.1, forward strand.
CATGAAGAAATGGCAAGTGAAATCAGTTCATTTTTAAAATTCAAGAGTAATTTCCTAGAATACAGTTTAAAATCATTTGCTCAGATGAGTATGAGAGTTGCACTCCAAAGAAAATTCGAACTAAAGAGAGCATTATATGCTGTGCAAACTAGCAGACATGGAGAAAGAACAATGAGAATGTGAATAAAAAAGAAAAAGAGAACAACCGAAATAACGAAAATTTAGAATTGAGAGCAAGTTTCAATCAATGAGTGATGGTTTAGAGAAATGAATATGACATTGAAAGTTCCAGACATATATAGAGTGAATGAGTGAGTGAGTGGTATGCAAGAGTGTGTGCGAGTAAGAGTGGGAGAGAGAGTGCGATTGAGAGTGCGAGTGGAACAGCAAGTGCAAGTGCAAGTGCAAATGCAAATGCGAGAGCGAGAGCGAGAGCAAGAGAGGGCAAGTGCAAGTGCGAGAGCCAGAGAAAGAGAGGGCAAGTGCAAATGCGAGCGAACGAAAGAGCATGTAGCATCAGCAAAGATGCGACAGGTTTGGTGGTTCTGGAACATACAAAGATGCTTGAGATTGTGAGACCCGAGCAAACAGAAACAAAAACAAATGAATGCTGACTTGGGCTAACAGTAAAGGTATGAGTATCCATATCTTAGTTTTGCTTCGATATCTTTTTCCCCCGAATCAGATCTCGTGGTTTAGTCTCTGAAGATATAAACCAGTCCTTATCATGTCACATCTACAAAATGTTCTCTCAGGTCCAAAGGGGAGTGCATAGAATATTCTAGATTCCCGCCATCCTCCAAAACGTTTCCAACAAATCACTTAAATAATTCAGAAAAGTGCAAGATACATAACAAGTCACTTATAACTAAATATTAATCCGTATTGTTTTTTATTGTACAATTAATTCCACAGGAACTTCTCTTACATAAATGAGTGTAAATAATAAAGATATCGCTGCATCGATCATCAATTTCTTAAAGAGTTCAGTCGCCTCTAAAGAAATTGATGAAGATTATGCTGAATCAATGGACGTTGCAATTGACTGTATTGCTGATGCTTTTGAAATCAATAAAGATGAAGATACTAGTGTAGTAAAATCTAAATTTAAAGGAAATTCTTTGTCTGAATTAGTTCATTTAGGTTTGAAAAATTCTAATAACTCAGAAGTCTCTCAATCTCTGAATGGTTCATCAGCAACTGCAACTGCTACTTCAACTCCTGCTCCTTCTTCTACTTCTTCTAATGCAAGTGCTAAAGTAGAACATTCAAAAGAAGATGAAGAACTTGCTGATAAGAAAAAACTTGAAGGTAATAGAGCAATGGCCAATAAAGATTTTAAAGAAGCTATTATTAAATATACAGAAGCTATAGAATTAAATCCAAACAATGTTGTCTATTTGTCAAATAGAGCAGCTGCTTATTCTCAATCATCTCAACATGAAAAGGCAATTCAAGATTCTCAAAGTGCAATTGAATTGAATCCTAAGTTTGCTAAAGCTTACTCAAGATTAGGATTAGCTAGATACGCTTTAGGAGATGCTAAAGGTGCAATGGAAGCTTATAAACAAGGTTTAGAGGTAGAAGGTGAATCCAAATCTGATGCCATGACTAAAGGTTATGAAACTGCACGTCGTAGAGTTGAAGAACAACTTGAAAGTTCCATTTCTACCCCAGAAGCTGATACTACCCGTGAAGCGGAATCTTCTAATGCTGGCCCTGGTGCTGGAGGATTGCCAGATTTAAGTAGTATGTTTGGTGGAGGTGGTATGCCAAATATTGCTGACATGATGAATAATCCACAAGTTATGCAAGCAGCTCAAGAACTTATGTCTAATCCTCAAGCTTTACAAGGATTAATGAGTAACCCAGCCCTTCGTAATATGGCACAAAACATGGGACTTGGTGGCGAAGGTGGTAGCGGCGGTCCTGATCTTTCTGCATTAATGAATAATCCTATGTTAAGAAATATGGCTAATCAATTTATGGGTGGTGCTAATGGACCAAGTGGTTCTGAAGGTAATGAAAATGGAAGCTCTTAAAACTTGGCTCTTTGGGAACCCTTTAAACTGTAATAAAGAAATTAAAAAGAAAAAAAATTTTTTAAGACTTAATATATTATACAAGTGAGAATTGAACCTGTAGATTTTGTATATTTATAACTTTTTCCTCTAATCTCTGTTACCGATATTTCAAGACATATGAATGAACTTAAGGTACAAGGGTAAGTCATATGGCAATATTGGCACGTATGCAGTACCCAGCCAACCCATTAATTTGCATCCTTCCCATCTGGAACATTCAAATCTCGATAAATAAAGGGTGACTACCGAATGCAAATTGAAAATACTTTATGGAAACTATTCAGAGTTACTCTGATTCAAATATAAATGCTTGGAACAGACGCCTATCATTTAGTAATCGAACTTAGTTCCTCTTTGAACTCAAATAAATCGGACTCAAATTTAATATCCACCCCTGGAAACCAAGATTATAGATACTCCCCTATTCAAGTTACTGATCTACCAAACCCTTCATCCATCAGTATGGTTAATGCTTCGGAGCCACTTAAGGCAAAATATTTAGGGGAAGGTACTATACGTCTATATAGGGAATTTGAAATTGATGAAAATGAAACTATTCCTCATACAAATCATTTGATACCTGGTGATGATACTATGGTATGTTTTGCTGCTGTACCGACTTATTTCACTGCCACTGATTTATTGGGATTTATTGGTAAGCAGTTTATGGAAGATATCACTCATATAAGAATTCTTAAAAGTGACAAAATTAATCGATTCCTTGTATTAATAAAATTTAATGATGTGCTTAAAACTGCAGAATTTCAGCATACGTTCAATGGGAAGCCATTCAATTCTATGGAACCAGAAAATTGCCATGCTCTTTTCATTAGAAATATCACTGTAACACTGGATCTCGATAATGACAATAAAGAAATTGATAAATCGGTAATCCCATTCTTATTGAATGACCCTTTTACTCTTCTATCAAGAGAGAAACTGGAAATCAAACAAGATATTGAATCGGAGAGAATTGTTGAATTACCTACATGTCCTGTTTGCCTTGAACGTATGGACTCATCGGTTACTGGTTTATTGACGATTCCATGTCAACATACGTTTCATTGTCAGTGTTTATCAAAATGGAAAGATGACACTTGCCCTGTCTGTAGGTATTCTATAAATGTTTCCAACCAAAAAATACGACGTTCAGTAAGAAGGTTACTGGAGTTCAGGAGATCATCTTCGGTTTCTGTGCAAACTTCAACCCTAAATCCAAATCCTAACTCAGGTTCACAAACAAGTTCAAGTATTCATGATCATACTAATAATGTAATGGTTATAGGAGGCAACTCAGTCAATCTAACTACAGAAGAAGAACATTGTTCACAATGTGATGTTAAGGAAAATCTTTGGATTTGCCTTATTTGTGGAAATTTAGGGTGCGATAGATATGCTACTCAAAAGCATTCTTTAAATCATTTTATTAGTACTGGGCATTGTTTTGCAATGGAGTTAGAAACATCAAGAGTATGGGATTACGTTGGAGATAATTATGTACATAGACTAATTGCTAATGAATCAGATGGTAAGTTAGTTGAATTGCCAGAAAAGGGAAATAATTTTAATGGTAATGAAAATTTGGGGATATTTGATGGTTTTGGTTCTGAAAGAAATGAACCACTGAATTTACATAATCCTAAGACTCAATATTATAACAAAAGTTCTACAAATAACAATTTTGATAAAGTTGATGAAGTGGGGTTTGAATATTCTCAACTATTAATTAGTCAACTTGCTAGCCAAAGAGAGTACTATGAAGGATTACTATCAAAGGAAGATAATTCTCGTAAAGGTTATTCAACAGCGTTACTTGAAATTAAAGTAGAAGAACTTAGTGATAAATTGAATTCATTAACTACATCAGTGATTTCTAAATTGGAATCGAAAATCAAAATGAAAGACGATAAAATTGTGAAGATTACGACAGAATTAAATGGCTCCAACACTCTAATTGAAGGTCTTTCAAATAAAATTGATTACCTAACCAATTCAAATAATGAATATAAACTCCAAAATGAAGATTTAAATGAACAAGTTAAAGATTTAATGTTTTTCTTGGAAACTCAGGAAAGATTTAAAGACAAGCCAGATGAGGAAAAAGAAGGACAGGTTATAATGCACAAGACCCCTAGTTCATCCAAGTCTAGACGCAAAACAAAGAAATGAAGTAACACATTGTTTGGCATTAGGGAAAGAAAAGTTCTTTTTCCTTGGATCTGGTTTATGAGGTTGTGTGAAACTTGCCTTTTCTTGCATGATAATGCATTCACCTTCTAGGAAATTTGAGAGAATATGTAGATGTACCATGACAATGAATAATTACATATATGTGTGGGTATATATAAATTGGACTCAACGAATTTCAAAATAGTGAATGGTTAATGAAATGAGAAGAAGGGATAAAATTACGAAAGACTACTTTTAGGAAAGAATTTCATCATCTATTTGAGAATAGGTTATAAAGGGAACATTATACCTTATAACTTATTATTATTGCTAAAATTACTATTTTTAATTTTATTACTTACTGGTTTCCATTTAATTAACTGGATACTTGTCTTCATTATGGTCATGGCCACTTCAGCAGTACATTATAATGGGAATTTTAGAAATGATAGGTTTACTAGTAAAGGTTTACCATCATTTGAAGAGCTTACAAGATGCTTAGATAGAGAAAATGGGACTGGTAATTCAGTTATTCTTTCTCCAAATCGAGTAAATCAAGATTATTCATATTCCAATTCTTTTCGAAGATCTAATTCTGTTTCTTTGTCTTTTCCACAATTGAAAAATGTTAAATCACAAAATGAAAATAGAGAATTTGGTCATGATTATAGATTTGCAAATGGGATTACATCTAGTCAAGTACTACAACAAGATGAACAACTGAGAGCCCTAAATATTGTGGGGAAAATTATCTCTCAATATCAAATAATTAATGAAGAGATTACAAAATTCAGTAAAGAATTTAATTCTATTTCAATATCAGTTAAACCTTTTAATAATTGTATTCCGCTTGGAAAAGATAAATATATTTCCAAAGATGATTTAAGACGATGCGTTGAAAACCATCAGGTTGATTCAATCAAAATTAAATTAAATGATTTATTAAATGCGGTGATTGAATTAGAGAAGATGGATAATATTTGGAGAGACGAAAATTCTAATTTCAATCAAAACATAAAAGTTCCTATAATGAATCCAGGAATTATAGGGAAAGGACATAAAAGAGTTCACTCTAATCCTACTCCTCGATTAATTTACAATTCAACATTTAAAAACAAAGAAAATAAAAATAAATTAAGAAATAGAACTAATTTAGGTCGATCATTGTCTGTTAGTTCATTACAATCAAGTTCTATGTCTGGACCAAATGGAGATTTACTTGATGTCGAAATAAATCCACTTCGAATTGTTGCAAGTGCAAAGACAGTACAAGGAGTTGAAAATCCTGTATTTACTGCTTCTGGAGGATTAAATTGTGAATTAAGTGCGACCCCAAAAGTATTGGAGTGCAACCATTGTGGTACTAAGAGTTCTCCTGAATGGAGAAGAGGACCTGATGGCAAGAGAACTTTATGTAATGCTTGTGGTTTATTTTATTCTAAATTGTCTCGCAAGTATAAAAGTGAAGAAGCTTCTCAGATCATGAATGAGCGTCGTGAATTAGGTGCAAATACTGATAGAAGTTTGCATCCGCAACCACTTTGAGACTAATCGTGCCCATCATAAGTAATTTGTAAGTAACGTGACAACCGGAAAAAAAAAAATAGTTCAAAAATTTTTAATGAGTTACCTGCAGGTTGCCCATCTGAGATTTCTTTGAGAAGAGAATTGAAAAAAAATCTTGAGAAGACTTGATGCTAGTTATCGATACCTCTTTCGAAGTAGATCTATATATATTATATATAAATATATTTTGTTTTCAATTCTTGGGATACATATAGATATAGATATATATATATATACTAGCATACTCTTATATACACATAGGGGCCATGGATAGTAGAGGATCAAATCCCAATGCTAGCCTGTCGGTAATAAGTAGTAGTGAGGTTGCATTTCCAAGAGGTGGAGCTTCAGTATTAACACCACTTGAAGTTAAAGAAATCTCTAATGAAGCCACAAGTGATGTTCTTTTTGAAACTGCTAATGCTTCTCTGAATAAGAGATCTAATGGTTCTAAATCTGAACAACCATCTAAAAAATCCAAAAAGTCGCAAAAGAAGAAACTGTCCTCTAAAGCTTCTCAAGATGATGAAGATGAATCAATAGACGTTGAATATTTTAGTTATAAAAATTTGATTCCTGATTCGATTGTATTAGCTCAAGTTGTTTCGATTAATAAAATGGATTTGACATTGGCTGTTGGAGATAATTTGGTTGGATATGTACCAATAATTTCTATAAGTAAAGAGCTTACAGAACAGATTGAACAAGCGGAACAACTTCAAATCGAACAAGATCAAGACAGCTCAAGCGAAGATGAAGATTTTGAAGAAGGTCATACTACCACTGCCAACTTGAAATCTAGAGAAGAAATTAAAATTCCTAGTTTAACTGACCTTTTCAAAATAGGTCAATGGTTACGTGCTAAAGTTGTGAAACCTATCGATAATGATTCTGATAATAAACATTCAAAGAAAAGAATTCAGTTTACTATTGAGCCAGAAGCTATTAATGAAGCACTTGAATTCGAAGATTTGATACCTGGTAATATGTTACAATGTTCAGTGAAATCAATCGAAGATCATGGATTAATCTTAAATATTGGAGATAAAACAGGACTTAATGGATTCATGTCTAATAAGGAATTGACTAGAGAAGGATCGATTAATATTGAAGTTGGATCGGTGATTCTTGCCAGTATTGTATCTAAGCCAGCTTCAACATCTCGTACAATCACTTTAAAGTTAGCTTCTTCGTCTTCCAAGAAATCTGCCATTAGTTCAATTTCTTCAATTGATGCCATTCAACCAGGTATTATGGTGGATGCATTGGTTAGTGAAGTTACTAAAAGCGGAATCATAACTAAAGTTTTTGGATTAGTTGACGGTACCATTAATTTATCTCATTTAAATATATTTGATTTCAATGAATTGAAACATAAATATACTATTGGTAATAAAATTAAGGCAAGAGTCATTGCAGTATTACCAAAGGCTGGAACCAAAAGATTAATTTTATCTCAATTATCTCATATAATAGCTCTTGATACTGAAAATAGTAATAAAATTCGTGATGAATCGTTAGAAGCTTTCCCTATTGGTCATATATTTGACGAAGTGGAAATTAAAGCAAAAGATTCTTTATACTTATACGTTAGTTTTGGGTCCTCAACGTTATTTGGTCAAGTACATAATTCTAAAGTTAATAAAGAGAAAGAATTAGATGATTATTATACAATTGGATCAAAACATAAAGCAAGAGTTACTGGCTATAATTCAATAGATGGATTATTGGTGTTAACTATGAGTCCAAGTCAGATTAATACTAAATATTTATTTGCTGAAGATGTTCCAGTTGGTGAACTTATAAATGGATGTGAAATTTTAAAAGTATTACCAGATTCTGGGGGAATTATTCTTAAACTTTTCAATTCATTTGAAGGTTTTGTTCCTGGAAATTGTATGTCCGATATAAAGTTAATTTATCCTGAAAGAAAATTCAAAATAGGTTCAAAAGTGAAAGGTAGAGTATTGAAAAAGTCGGGTAAAAAATTGATCATTACTTTACGAAAATCTTTAGTTAATGTGGAAGATGATGAGATATTGACAACTTTTACTGATGCAAAAATTGGATTTAAAACTCCAGCAACAGTTGAAAAATTCATTCATAATGGAGTAATTGTATCTTTCTTTGGAAACTTGAGTGCATTTTTACCAAAGAATGAAATTTCTGAAACTTTTGTTCATGAAGCAAAAGATTATTTAAGAATTGGACAAACAGTTAATGTTAAAATTTTAAGAATTGATTCTGAACAAGGTCGTCTTCTTGTTACATTAAGACAAAATACTCAATTGAATGATTCTCAAGCATCAGCAATTTCCGATTTAATTCCTGGTAAATCTATTGTCCAAGCAATTATAATAGAGAAAACAAAGGAAACCGTTGTTGTTGAACTTGACAAAAGTAATTTAAGAGGTGTAATTTATACGGGTCATCTTTCTGATGGAAATTATGAACAAAATAGAGTGTTATTTAAGCAATTAGAAGTTGGATCCAAAATTGAAGCACTTGTATTAGAAAAGGATTTAAAGGCTAGAACTGCAATTTTAACGGCAAAGAAGTCTTTATTGGAAGTTGCTAAGAATAATGAACAAGGGCTTCCATATACTTTCAAGGACATAGTCTCTAATGAAAATCAACTATTACATGGATATGTTAAATCCGTTACTAATATGGGAATATTTGTTACATTTGCTGGAAAATTAACTGGTTTAGTATTAGCCAAATATGCTATTAATGATAATGCTAAGAATCAAGAACCACTTGAAAAAAAGTTTTATAAATTTCAATCAGTAACTTGTCGAATTGTTAGAATTGATCAAGAGAACAAAAGATTCTTATTATCATTCAAAGAATCAAAGGGTAATGAAGAGACATTGAATAGTGATTCTGAATTAATTAATCCAGTTGATAAATCCAAAAAGTACTCCAGTGACTTTGTTCCTGGAGTTAGTACAAAAGCATCTATAAAATCAATTCGTGGTACCCAATTAAATGTTCAATTGGCAGATAATCTTCAAGGTAGAGTTGATATTACTCAATGTTTCAAGTCATGGGATAAAATCAAAGACAAAAGTCAACCATTATCACAATTTCACAAAGGGGAAGAAATAAATGTTGAAGTCATTGGTTATCATGATGCAAGAACTCATAAATTCTTACCAATCAGTCATAGGAAAAATAAGAATATTATTTTAGAATTATCATTGAATTCATCTTCAAATAATCAAAATTTAAATTTAAGTAATATTAAATTAGGCTCCAAATGGATTGCATATATTAATAATCTTGCCGAAGGATTTGCATGGGCTTCTATATCACCTTCAGTTAGAGGAAGAATTCCATTTATGGAACTTAGTGATGATATTACGATTTATGATGATTTGCAAAATAATTTACCCATTGGTTCCGCTATTGAAGTGACCGTTAAAAGCATTGATGTTGAACACAATTATCTTTCTTTAAGTGGTAGAAAAAATATTGTTACTTCTATAAAAGATATTAAAATTGGACATAAATATCCCTCAAGAATTCTTAAAGTTAAGGACAATTTTGTGTTGGTTGAACTTGCTTCTGATGTCATTGCTTCATCATTTATCACCGATGCTTTAAATGACTATAACGACAAGCTTGAATCAATTTTCCATACCAATGACTGTGTCACCGCAACCATTTTAGCAATTGATAATGACTCTGAAAGAATAGCTGTATCATTACGTAATGATCCAAAGGATAAAACCATCAACTCTTTTAAGGATTTAAACACTGGTGATGTTGTTCGTGGTTTCATAAAAAATGTTGCTGATAATGGTGTTTACGTATCATTAGGCAGATCAGTTCATGCGTTGGTTCGTGTTTCTGATTTATCTGATTCATACTTAAAAGATTGGAAAAAATTCTTCAAACCACATCAATTAGTAACTGGTAAAATATCTTCATGCAAACAAGAAGGAAGAATCTTGATGACTCTTAAAGAAAGTGAAGTTCAAGGTGAATTAAATATCTTAAAGAAATTTGATGACTTGAACATTGGAGACATTTTAGAAGGTACCGTTAGAAGAGTTCAAGACTTTGGAGTGTTTGTAAAGTTAGATGGTACTGAAAATGTCAGTGGTTTATGTCATCATTCTCAAATTGCAGATAATAAAATTGAAAATGTTACTTCATTATTTGGAGAAGGTGATAGGGTCAAAGTTATTATTTTGTCGATTGATAAAGAAAAGAAGCAACTCTCTTTAGGTATGAAGGCTTCTTATTTCAAAGAAGAAAAGGACGATGAAGATGATGAAATGGAAGTTGATAACGATAATGTGGAAGTCTCAGCTGATGAAAATGAGGGTGAAGATGAAGACGAAGATGAAGATGAAGATGAAGATGATATTATGGTTGATATAAATGAAAATAGTTCCGATTCTCAATCCGATGATGACCAAGATTCTGAAAATGATTCAGAAACTGGAGCCCGCAACGTTGAAGGTTTATCTACCAATGGATTTGATTGGACTGCTTCTATTTTAGATCAAGCAGAAGAATTATCAGAATCTGAAGATGAAGATTTCATGCAAGAGAAAAAATCAAAGAAGAAGAAGTCCAAGAAGAATATTACTGACGATAAAACTGGTGAACTCAATACAAGAGCACCACAATCAGTTGGAGATTTTGAAAGAATATTAATTGGAAATCCAAATTCTTCAATCATGTGGATGAATTATATGTCATTTCAATTTCAATTAAGTGAAATTGAAAAGGCAAGAGAAATAGGTGAGCGTGCTTTAAAGACCATAAATTATCGTGAAGAACAAGAAAAGTTAAACATTTGGATTGCAATGTTGAATTTAGAGAATACATTTGGAACTGATGAGACTTTAGAAGAAGTTTTCAAGAGATCTTGTCAATATATGGATTCATTGACAATGCATCAAAAACTAGTTGGAATCTATATGATGTCAGAAAAATACGATAAAGCTGAAATTTTGTATAAAATTATCGCCAAAAAATTTGGTAAACACATTTCAGTTTGGATTCAATATGGTTCATCATCACTTGATGGTAAATTGAAGATAAAAGCTAATGAAGTATTATCAAAAGCGTTACAAATTTTACCAAAGAGAGATCATATTGAAGTTGTTCGTAAGTTTGCTCAACTTGAATTTACTAAAGGTGATCCAGAACAAGGTAGATCTCTCTTTGAAGGTCTTGTATCGGATGCCCCAAAGAGAATTGATATATGGAATGTTTACATTGATCAAGAAATTAAAAAAGGAGAAAAGAAAAAGGTGGTTGATTTATTTGAAAGAGTTATTACCAAGAAATTGTCCAAGAAGCAAGCTAAATTCTTCTTCAGTAAGTGGCTTTCATTTGAAGAAGAAAATGGTACTGAACAAGAATGTGCCCGCGTTAGAGCCAAAGCAGCAGAATATGTTCAAAAGCATGGAAAGGAAGATTAAATGACAGATATATAGATTGAATAATTATTATGATTATTTTTGTTGTTGTTACTATTATTATTATTACTGTTTATAGTATTTTCTGTTAATAGAGTTTTATAATTTAAAGGTTGGTTCAATGTAGAGTTCGAAGGAAGTTGCAATTTGTTTGGCAACTTGCCAATATTATGACATAATATACTTTTGACAAACAAAATTTAGTACTCTTCTAGGATTCTTCATGCAGACAAAACTTCCAAAAATATTTTAAGGGTTTGAAATGTGGTATTGGCACTCTAAGACTACTTGTCACTGGGAAATATAACAATTGTGACCTTTAGCTATGAAAGAGTTAGGTTCGAATTAATGTCATGGTTTGTGCAGTACTATTGGCTGCAAATTTGGTTTGTGGACCTAATGGAACTTGGACCTTGTGGCTCTTATAAATGCTACCAAATGCCCAATGGTAATTTGAATTATATCTACTTTACTTTTTTTATTCTTGTTCTCTTTTTTGGGTAATCTAATATGTTAAACGATAATCTTAGAAAGAAGTATAGAGACTGGGTGGGATATTTTGAAGGATTGAGTCCTCTTTATCTTGTAGTTCTCACAGTAATATCAGGAAATCTTCTATATTTTGCAACTATCCACAAACCTGTATTCCGAGTAGATAACCATCAATTCCAATTGAACCAATCCAAGGCATTTAAGAGTATAGTTGATTGCACAGAAATTTCTGATGGTTTGGAATGTTTCAGTGAAAGCAGAAATGCTCTTGTCAAAGAAGCACACGTTGTGTTATCTCCAATGGCTTATATCCACATTGAAAGGTTAGTTCAACTTTTATACACCAATCACACACATGATTTACAGTCATAAATCAGTTCTTTTACCCATTTCTCTAATTTTGTTTTTGCTTGAAGCCAATTCTAACTGTATTATAGCTGTTTAAGTACAATTTCAGGAAGAGCCAACGATTTGGCTCTTTTATTAAATATTCAAACGTGTTTCCATCAAGCAGATTTACTTGACCGAGCAGTTGAATTTAACGAAAATTCTCCAAGAACAAGCCTTTGGATTATCTTAGGGCTCCTCATAAGTTTATTTATTCAATTATTTATTGCAATACATCACTTTGTTATGTTTCTATTCAATTCGAAAGAATCAGAGAACATTCTAAATAATATTCAGCAATTAAGTGACGATTATTTATTATTGAATGATCGTCAAAGAGATCTTTTCAAATCAATTGAAGAAGTTATGACTTTGGTAAAGTCAGAAACGAAGAATATTCAAGGAAGGCTCAATAAAGGTGGAGATATTAAAAGAGAAATTGAACTGTTAAAATCAACAAGTGCAACGTTGGTTGGAAATATCAGTAGAATATTTTATAATTTTCATTCTGGTCAAACATTAACTGCAGCCTTAATTCCACCAACTAATAAAGAATATTTCAATAGTAATTATTATGGCAACTACAAAAGTTATCAAAATGAATCACTGGCTCCATTCTATACAAAAAAAAATTCAAATGAATCATTTGATTACTTGAAGACAGAAGAAGAGAAAGATTGGAAAGAATATTTCAAAAGTTATAAGACTCTGTATCTAAGTAGTCCTATTGAAAATATAGCTACAGGATCAAATAAATTAAATACTCAACCGGAAGAATTAGCAGGAACAGGAGGAGCAAGAACAACAGGAGCAAGAACAGCAGGAGCAGGAAGAATAAACGAACAAGATTATCAACAATTACATGATAACTATTACCAAGAGCCAGAAAACCTAAATGCAAGTTCAAAGTTACTGATAGTGGCTTCAGTAAAGACCACCACTGAAAATATTGAATCGAATCCTATTGACGAAAAAGTGAAAATGAGTTTTAAAGACTCAATACTTAAAGCTATAAATCTCAATAATACTACGATAAGGCAAGAAGTAACCCCAAAGTCTGACGTCTCAGAAAACGCAACCATTATGAATTTAGAAAGGTTAAGGTATAGAGATATTAGCAAATGTGATACCGCTGGCAAACCATACAAAAGAGTATTTATTACTGGTAGAGGATGGGTTACAAGGAGAATTTTAGAGCTGGAGGAGAAAAAGTGGGGTCCTGAAGCATTTGTAAAGTTGAAATAATGTATCTGAATACACTTCCACAAAATATTGGTTACGGTTCAATTAAATTTGCATAATCAGATGAGAATTAAAGAATCATGCATTTTAACCAAAGCGAGGGTGCCATTACTTGAACGTAATCTTCAAAAGGTCAGCCAGTTTCATTTCTTGTCACATTATCGTTGAGGCATGTGGTAAGGAGATTGAACCTACCGATACCCAACAGTTGTGCAAAGGGGGTAAGTAGGCTCTTCAACCCTACACACAGGACGATTTCGAAAGAAAGATCTGTGACAAAATGTCTCTAATCAATTGAGTAACCTCTTCGCAGCTTCACATGCAGATTAAGAATTTTATGTTTGAGGAGGATCTGGTGAATAGGCAAGAACAAACTTGAGAACCCCCCCCCCCCCAATAGACACTTGCTTTTCCTTTTCTTTTGTGAAATATATTTCTTTCTCTTGAAACTTATGTGTTACCATCAATAAGATAGCTAATTAATTGCATATATTCATCTAAATATATAAATATACGTACTCATTATTGGAAGATAAAATTTTGAAGGGAAACCAAAGAAGAAAAAAATAAAACTTATAGCACAGAGTTTAAAAGTTAGAAACAGAACATAAACATAATTGCAATGGAACGGTCAGGTAAGAGGAAACTATCGTCAACTACAATAGATCCTCCAAGCTACGAATCAAGTTGTAAAACTGGCACGTACACAAACTCAAATTTCGAAACCACCAATGTGAAACCTGAGGACCCAAATTTTATCTCTAGGTCTAGGACAAGGTCTAGTTCTCCAACTTCTGTATACCAGTCACCATCCAATGGTGAAGCAACAAGTAATGATAAGGATTTGGTTTCAGCAGCGGAAGCATTAACCCAGCTTACTCAAGTCAACAACAACATCCTTAAGAAAGAATTAACTCCATCTACTCCTTCTTCAAGCGTTGGTTCCAGTATAAGTCCTCCATCACTTGTGGAAACCAGCCGGGATTTACCTCAACATCCTTTGGTTGCCAGTGTTAATAAGGTCACCAAGCATCCTCTTGTAACCAATGCGGTTAAGTATTATGACTATTCAAAGCGTAACTATGCATCTTTCAATTATGCCGCAGAAATAGTTGAAAAAGCTGCCATTCCAGTTGTTAATAAAATTGAAGTGAATTTGAATAACCGGTATCAAGCAAAGCAAGCCCGAAAAGGGATTAAGAAAAGAAGAGTACAGCAATCGGAAAGTGATACGAATGTTTCTATTGAAACTAAGAAAAGGTTACAGTTTTGTTTACATATATTGAAGTTGGCGAATGAAACAATTAATTCACTGGTTCATACTTTGCAAGAAAGAGTTGCTAATAAAGAAATGGAAGCAAAGGAAAAACGAGAAGCAGCTGAATTGATACAAGATGTTAAACAAGAAGAAACTCAAAGAACTAAAACCGAGATTGTTACTACTGTTAAGAATATTATAAGGTTAATTTCAAATTTTAAACCATCATCCTTAAGTACTAAAGAAGAGTGCCCAATCCTTAAAATTGAGAAAAATAATCTTGATAATGATAATAAGAGTAATACGGAGAAGAATCACAATGTTGGAGAACCAAAGCAGGTAGAATTTCAACCTCTGACAAGTGAAGATGATCAACTTAAAGGTACAATTAGAGACATTATTCTTTCACTTCCAGAAACTGTTCAACAAACTACAAATGGTTCTCAACAAACTAATGATAGAATATTAGTATTTGCTAAAGAATCTTTGGATATGATATCTAGACTTACAACTGTTTTTAACGTTCAACTTGAAAAAGCAGAAGCTTGGGTTGCAGGTGAAGAAGCCAATAAAGCTTTGAGTGAGAAGGAATCCACTAAAGGTTATGGTAGTGATGACGTTGAGGAAGACGATGATGGTGAAATTACTTTAGCTGGAAGTGTAAATGAGAAAGAAATGTCAGAAGAGGTCGATTCTTCACATTTTTCGAACGGAAAATAAGCACAACTGAGAGTTTTTTAAAACTTTTCAGTGACTACTCACGAAGCTTTCTATTTCAATCCAATTTGCAATTTGGAAGCTTTTTAATAAATTTGTATAACACATGTAAATTTAATCCTGAATTGTTGTTGCAGGAACTTTCGATTAATGTAAATCTCGTTTTCCAATATATCTTTCACACCTAGAGAGGAGCAACATTACTATTTTCTATTTCTTTTCCAAAAAGATCAAGAATACGAGTCATGAAGTTGAATAGGATGGAGGTCTGAAAATGATTAGATTTCAATGTAGCCTACATGCAGAACCTCATCATAAAAGCTGTTGCAACTTTCCTACTGTTGCAACCATTTAGTTAGAATGGAAAAAAAAAAGGTTCTCATTTATCTTTAGACAATGATAATGTCCTTATTAGTGAATCATGCAAGTCAGAAAAGCGTTTAACCTCTGGCGATTTTCCCCCATTAGAGGGTGATACCAAGAGATTGCACCCAAAGTTTCCAGTTAGTCCTCACAGAGCAACTCTAGTATCACAGGAATTACCACACAACCACATATGAGAAGCCTCTAATTCAATTGATTAAGTAATATTCTCCTCATTCCATATACTTTAGACCTAAATTCATCTTGATAAGTCAGGTCACATTCCCTATCATTTCCTTAAAATATAGCAAATACTTCTTACCTTCATATTCCCATCATGTGACGTCCCAGCTCTTAATTACTTCTAATTTCCCGATTCAGTAAATCAGGTATTCTGAGAAACTTCCTATTTAGGAGAACTAAAGTTACCTCTGATAAACGAATTTCTCTCCACAATATTTTGCAGTAAGTTTAGTAATATTCACTACGTAATTTGAAGGTTCTAATTTCTAGTAATTACGGAATTAGGAAACTAAAGATATTCCTATGAAAGGAAACTTTGACAGAAAAGGTCCTAGTTATGTTACAATGTTTAAAATTTTCATATATAAGACCATTCAGCTTCATTTCTGGATATTTTCTACTTAATGTTCCTTCTCCATATAGCAATTTTTAAAAGAACAAACTCAACTTCAATCACTAGGAAATTTTTAATATTATTCTTTCAATCGATATATTAGCTTTGACTGAAATAAGCTTTTCATAAGAAGTGCCATCTTTGTTTTTTGTTTCTTCAATTTTTGCAAAAAAAAATGTCAACTCTTACACTTCAAGAGAACGATCTCTTTTTGGTCCGCTTCACTTGGTCAAATTTACTAACAAGGTCTAAAAATGGTCAGACTAAATTTATAAATAAATTGTTTGCCAATATGCTCAATTCAAACCCCATACTCTTGTCTTTGTTCCATAATGAGACTGTAGTTCGTGAGCAATCAAGTCTCTTCAGAGAAATGCTCTCTTTCACAACTGCTTACCTTGACGATCCTGTGATGTTAGACGAATGTATGTCTCAATTTGTGAAAGAAAACCCCAGTATTGTCAATATTGGAATTAATTACATAGAACCATTAGGTATTTCCTTGATCCAGACCTTTCATCAAACTTTAGGGAAAAGTGGGTTCTCTCCCCAGTTGGAAGGTTTATGGGTTAAAGTTTACCTTTACCTTGCAAATGCTTTACTTCAATGCTCAAACAATGACAGTGATTCTCAGTCATTAGTGAGCTTCGAACAGGAAGAAACATCTGAATCTCCCCAATATAGTAATTTTGGTCCTTTAAGAGTCAAATTCCAACTTTCTAGTAATGAGAAATATAGAGGCTTCAGAAGGAGCCCTGGAGAATCTCACGAAGTAGAATTGGAAGCTGCAGTACCTGAAAACCTTGTTAATAATTCCAAAGAGACCAGAAATTCGTCACCATTTACTTCCGATTCTATTAAGAATTCGGTTGCTCATCCTTTCGATCCTAGAAAATCTAAGAGAAGCTCGAAAATACTGAATTGTAATGATAGCTCAGATGATATCCCCGCTAAGAATCCAAGGAGAATGAATTTTGATTACTCTTCTTCAACATCTGATCAACCTCCAAGAAGAAAACTGATGGATCATAAACTTCTTCCTTCACCCCCAGTGGAAGCTGTGGATATACCTCAACAACTAACTCCTGCTGTTTCCATGCCAGTTACTCTGAAGAGTGCTAGAAGTCTTAAATTCAATAAACCACTTCCAAAATCTTATGATTCAGATGAAAGTGAGGAAGATATCAAGGCACCACAAAATACTTTTGATCCAAGAAAACTTCGTAGAAAGAGTCAACATGTCTCACCGGTTGAAAGTGACAGTGAGAAATATACTGAATCGGTACATTCAACTACTGCTCCATTATTTTCAAAGAAAATATCCAGTTTCACCGAAACAGTTGATATAACTCCTTCAAATTCCACCGAAGAACTTACATTGATGGAAGAATTGATCAAGATAACCACAGCAATCCCAGAAAAGACCCCAGCAAGAGAATATACCCAATCTAATTACCGTAAAGGGTTGGCTCCTATTCGTGAAAGTGAAATGGATGATGATTCATCTTCTAAATATGAAAGTGATAATGATACTGTAAGTGATAACTCATCATCTACTTACGAAAGAAGTAGTAGCCAAGATGAAGTGTCATCAGGGATGTCTACTTTATCATTACATAATTCAGACTACAGATCTTCAATTTCTTCAGGAAATTCATCACCTAACTTTTCCCCATTCCAACAAAACAAATCATCCATGAACCAACACCAAACAAGACAGCTCTCCCAATCTAGTGAGATAAGTTTTATGAAGCCTCTTGATGCCCCACAACCAAGGGTAACTTATGTGAGAAATCAAAATAACTACAGGGCAGCTTCTCTTGGGTTCATGAGGAGTAGTTTTGTATTAAAAAAAGTGGTTGACTCTCAGCAAGCTGCTGCTGCTGCTGCTGCTGCTGCTGCAAATCGTGAAAATACTTCAGAATCAAAAAATATTTCTTGCACTGCAGAAGTTGCAACCGCTAAAAGTGAGATTTCTTCTGAAGCAGGTAAAAGTACTAGTACTCTACAACTCGTGGATTCAGATGATGATGATGATTGTCTTGACTTACTTAACCTGTTTATTACCGTTGAAACAAAAAAGCCAAAATCTCAAACTATGAATTTGTCTAAACCAAACCCTCCATTTGCTCATCAAGTATCTCGTCAAAACAGCTTGACTAGTGCTCAATCGAGATCCACTTCTCAAACTCAGAAGCTGTTCAGAAGAACTTCAAGGTCTACACCACATCTTCAAGGAATTAAAACTCCTATCCAAGCACCAATCGAAACAGTTGAATATGAGAAATATTCTAGAAAATCTTTCAGAGAAAGACTTGGATTTTCTTCAAGTTCTTCAAGAAAAAAATCTCTTACTTCTAGTCTGACTTCAGATCTTTGTTCAGTTATGTCTAATGATTCTGGATCATCAATTCTTTCAGGATTTTCATTTTTCAGTTCTTCAGATAGAAAGTCACTGATGGACTCTAGAAGACGTCTGTTTAGTTCTAGAACTAAGAGGCATGGAACAACGAAATACGAAAATATTAAGACTACCAGGTATTCCTTATTTGGGAAAGTAATTTAGGTTGAATAGGTTATGACGAGACTATGGCGATGAATACAAAAACAAAACCATGAAGCGTCTAGAACGAATTATGACAACTTGAAGATATCAGGAAGTGGTTGAGACACAAACGCACATGGATACTTTGCAGCATATATAATAACATTAATACCTAAATTTAAGAACATATAAATTACCCTTTACTTATATGATCCAGTTTACTTTCGAAGAAAATTGTCTTGATTGAGGAAATTCTCATCATAAACAGAAGACATTGATTCTTATCTTTATTTACTTCTTTATCCCTAATTTTATTTAGTTCATGGTGATTAATACATTTGTATTTATGATCCTCGATAGAAAAGGTGGCATATTGTCATGCTGGGAACAATAAAAACTGTAATATCTATATACTAAATGTGTAAATGCAGCGAAACAAGGGAGAGGAGTGAAACAAAAGTGAGATAAGAGAAAGAGAAGAGACGGTGAAAAGAAAAAATGACGACTCAAGTTCAACAATAACAGTTTCGAGCCAAAATTGTTTCTTCAATATTGAATGTTAGAAGTAGAGTATCCATAACTACCAAGAGTACTCCTCTTTTGGTTTTAAGGTAACGGTCAAATATTTTAGATGCGAATATTATGTAGAATTATGGCCCCTTCATCGTAAAAAGAATAATAAAATAACTTTGCGATATTATATCGAACCTTTTAATCATCTCCATTAGACAGTGTATACGCGTTTTGATGTAACCCACCAATAATGTATTGTTTGGTTGCCATTTGGTGCTTAGGGAAGCTATTATTAAGTCTTCTGATTTAGTTTGCAATCTTTATTGTTCGATTTCAAAATTTTTTTATTGAGGGCCAAGTTTTACAATAATGACTACAAAGCAAGTGAACAAAATTAGAAAATAAGAGAAATGCAGCCCCGATTGAGAATTATATCAAGGCAGTTATAATTGCAAAAAGCAAAAAAATAAAAAACAACATACAATTAACCCATTTTGCAGTCTGGTCACCTAACTTAAAGTTTTCTTCAATGTCCTTCCTCTCTCGGTTATAATACTTGTGTAAACGATTAAGTTTTATTCCAAAGAAAAAAAACAGAATTCCACTACATTTTTTTTTTATTCACCAGCCCATTTTCAAACTTAGGCAATATATAATATATCCCATAGGTCAATTATCGCCCCTTTAAGTAAAGATATTGGTGACACAGAGTAGGATTTATTTCTGCAATAGGATAACAATAGAGCAAAGTGAGGAAACCAAAAAAAAAAAAAAAAATTTTTAAATATCAAATCAATTTGGCGTTCTGAAACATAATCATTAACTATTTTACCCTCATTGGAACTAACAACTGTGCCCAGAGAGAAAATAATAAAATAAAATTGAAACATTAGTAGATGTGAAATACATGAATTGAAGACGATAATTGATCATAAGTTTGAGAAATTGAACCGGGTAATGAGGTAAAGGATGTTGCCTATCAAATTCCCCAAATTAGAGCTTGGTGAACATTTTCGCATGGTAGAATTGATTCCCCATCGAACTCACTTAATAAAGTTCCTGATTAGGATTAAATAGACGTCTCGTTAAAAATAATTGTGCCTTGAGATTATGAACCCAAAGACTATTTCTTTATTTCCTTCAGACACTTCATGCGAGAGAAATATTATCTATGCAGCAAAATAAGTTGATTAATTATATTATGCAACAACATATGAAGTTGGGGAATGGGTTTTGTTAGATGATTCTTTAAGTAATGGGGAATATACGAACAGTATGAGGCTACGCAATCAGACCAACAAAAACCTAATACTTATCTTTCCCTGATTGAAGAATGTCCATAAAAGTCTCCTGTACTGCCCCTTTCACCACTACTCTTTAACTACTAATGAAGTTATAGATACTCTTCATTTCAAATTTTTTCTTTTTTTTCTAGTTTTTGTTTTTGCTTTGGTCTTGGTGTCCAGAATTCTTCCTCGGAAGTATTTTGGTTACAATATTGTTAACATTCTTGTCTCAAGCTGAAAGTATCAAAACCATTGCACTTGGTATCGCTCTAAAGGAGGTCTTTTGACAGACCAGATAAAACTTCTTGTCCAAAATATTGATCTCATCTAAGAAACTACTGCAATATTGAATTACTGGATATAGATTTGATTTGTTTTGTTTCACGTTTATACTTCACATTCCTGTCCAACATTGAAGAACTTTAGAGTTACAATAGTTTAACAGATCTTACTGCAATATATTTTTAGACTGGCAATCTCCGTGTGGCTTTGATTTATTCCACTAAACTATTCATTAATTTTATAATCATTTCAAGAATTTAAAATACTTCCACTACCTATACAAGTTCCTTTAACTCGTGCCACATTAGCTACAAAATTCTACTTTTGTCTGCCTGTTGAAACTTACCTCTTTTAAAGTCTCTATCTATTATCACTCAAAAACAAAACCCATACAATGGCAATCCAGATTATTTCGATTACTTCTCCTGAAAATCACACCCCTCTCATAATTAAGGACTATCCAATCTCCAGCTTGAAATCTATGTGGTTCTCACTTAATACTGAAGTATTAGAGAGAGATATTTGTCTTAATCTTATGAAATATCAAGGAAAACCAGAAACTTCATTATGGTTCAAACAGTTGATTTCGGAACAATACCAAATATATTCCTTAATTAAGTTTTTGGCATTTACAATGAGGTACGTGCAAGATTTTCATAAATATCAAACGTATGCATTATACGAACGTATGGCAAGTCAAATGAGTAAAATCAATTCAAGAATATATCATATGGAGGATTGGAAGTATGCCCAAATTGGAGAGTCTATTAATTTATCAATAATCGAACAACTTGGAAGAGATTCATATTCATTTGAAGACGAAATATCATGGAATCGCTTCTTTACACTTATAATAGAATGGGTTGTATCTTTTACCAGAGAGCCTCGTATTGGTTTCGTACAACTTCCAAACACTTCAAAGTCTCTGGTGCTGGAAAGAATGTCAGAACAGTATCTACGAAGTAATAGCGAAATTTCAACCACGTCCTTACATTCGAGGCTATCGCTAATAGTTGACGACCAATGCTCTGTCAGTAGTATTCGGTCTGATGTCACTACTCGTAAGGATACAATGGTTGAGCATAGTCCATCTGAAGAGTCATTTTTCCTTCATCAAAAGATTCCAGAGGACCAATTGAAGAATTCTTTAATTACAGAGAAAAGCTCTACCTCTTTCGAAAAACGAAACCTGAATAATGAGAACCACTATAATGATAACGACGACAATAAAAAAGATGATGGAAGTGTATTAATTGAGGACGAATTAGAAGATGACCAATTTGACGAAGCATTCGATTACTTGAATGCTTTTGAAGAAGTTGCACCTGAGCCAATTAAATTATCATCTAAGAAAAGGCAACAATTGGTAAACAGTTCCAATACTCCACGTTATTCAAAGACGTTAAACAGGGAATTGCTTCCGATAGCTTCCAATATGAGTACAAGAAGGCTTTCCATGGCTATGCTAAGACCAAAGCTTGTGAGGCAAAACTCAAATGTCTCAACCAAAGAATCTTTGAAAACGGATGATAGTTGTGTAATTATATGAAAAGTCGATCTACATATAGATATCTAAAATGATAATACACTTATATTCTTAGCAACAACAGCAACCAAATCCTAAAAAGTATCACGGAAAAAAAAAAAAAAAAACTGAAGATTTCTTCGTCGTCTTTTTTGTTTTATTAGGTCTAAGACTAAAATTAAATTACCATCTCAATGAGATAAGCAAGCATCACTATTACACCCAACAGCTCCATCCACTGCACAATTGGTTTCATCTGTAGATCCATAAACACTTGCCTTTTTATTAAGTTGAGGAGCAATTAGGCTAGTATCTCCAGAGGAAAATTCAGGTTGAATAGTAGCACTATGGATTCCAAAACGATGCAAAATCCCACGAACTTGAGCCACTGCTTCGTAAAATGCTGCCTTATCAAGAGAACTCTCTGAACTGAGACAAGCAGAATCTAATTCTAAATGTAATGAAGCGATTAATATATCTTCATTCAAATTCCATATATGGAAATCATGCACAGACTTAACTCCTTCTAATCTGATGATTTCTGCAAGAACTGAATTGGAGTCAACATCTGCAGGTGTTGCTTGTAATAAAATCTTTGATGCTCTACGACAAAGTGGTAAAGCAGAAGAAAAAATTATAAGAGTAATCAAAAGTGAAGCAACAGGGTCAGTGTAAAATCTCCAAGAGAAATCGGTTTTCCAAATAAAAAGAGCAGAACCAATGACTCCAATATTTCCCAATGCATCACCAAGTACATGTAAAAATACACCTTCCATATTTAAAGATTTTCTCTTTGTCTTAGTAGTAGCACTTGTAGATTGTTCCGTTGTTTCATTATGTGACAATTCCCCATCCTTTTGTTGATTAATAAGTCGAGAACCTTCAGTATATCTACCGACAACATTATCAGGAAGATAATCAGATATATCAGTAGATGAATCGTTATTCTCACTGAATTCTGGACTAATGGAGTTATGTGCAAATTCTGCTTGTTCATCTTGAGCTTCAATATCACTATGAGAATGTGAATGTTCTTCTTCTCCACTTGAACCATGAGAATGACTATGTCCATGTTCATGGAATAACACTAATCCAACAAAATTACTAAATAATCCAGCGATTCCAACTAACAAGACAAGTTTTGGAGAATTAATTTGTTGTGGCATAAAGAATCTTTGAATTGCTTCAATGACGATAGTAAAACATAAGGCGATTAAGAATACAGCATTAATTAAAGCTCCCAATATTTCAGCTCTTTGCCATCCATAAGTATATCTATCATCGGCAGGTTTTGAGTTTTTAACTCTGACTGCCCATAAGGCAATGAAAAGTGATATAATATCATTTAACATATGGAATGAATCCGCCACTAATGCTAATGAATGAACGGCATAACCAACAATTACTTCCAAGAGGAAGAAAATTGTATCAAGAACCAAGAGTGAAATTATGCGGATTTCTTTCGCCTTCAACATCTTGATTAGTTTAAGAATGATATATCAATATAAGAAATATGAAATTTTCTTAAACTTGAAAGAAAAGCTCAAAATGTATAAAAGAAACAAATAATCACAATCAATTGAATGTCCCCGTACAAGAAAAAAAACCCTAAAACCATAAACTCTTTGATTCTTTTCGTGTTGAATGCAGGACAAAGTAACCACCAAGGTAGATTCACCGTGTATTTATCCGAAGATTGATGGGACTATATAACCAAATTTTTGCTGCTTCAAATATTCTCTGATGTTATATATTAATCGAGTCTCCAGATATATAGTTTACTAATGTATTCCCAGAAATACCATACAATTTTGGTATTGTTCGAAGTTAATTTTATGGCTAAATTTCAATTTTTGTTGCATAATTTCATTCATTGTGGTTTCACCGATTGCGCCCTTTTTTTTTCTCGTAGCACTCCACCACTAACGGTGCGCAATTGGTTATTACGAGATTCCCCTAAATACATTCTTCCTTAGTAATAAACTCCCACTTAGCTTTGAAAAGGGCTTAAAGCAACTTCGCAAAGATGTTGGATTGCCGATCCGGACAAATTTCTCATGGTCTTACTTTCTACTTGATGGTATCACATAGTATTTTAGATTATTTCGGCAGCATGTTAGGTACCTGTTTGGCGAGCCTTGTCAGCCGTTTACGCAATATCTAAATTGATTATGGCAAGAAAACGAATTGATGGCCAGGCATCTCCTATTTTGTTCGGGCCCATCCCCCACTACTCATTCTCAAAAATTGCTTCTCCAGTAGACTTTCCTGTAAGTCTGGTTTCTACATTTGGAAGCAACCAATTTCCACCATCTCACCTTAAAGAATAATCTCAATTTCATTTTAGATAAGCAATTTTGAATCAATTAGCAGACGTTTCTCTAGTAGCATTTCTTATATCTACAGATCTTCCTTCTTGATACCTAGCAAAAATTGATTATTCGCTTGGAAGAGAAAGGAACTACAATTTCGACGAATTAGAAAACAAAGATCTAACTATAAAATATACAAGAACTATGTAACTAAACAAGGAAAATTGGAAAAAATTTCATGAAAATAACTGTAAAAAAAGTAGACAGGAGCTAATCTAAAACATGAAAAAACCAAAAACCTGATGATGTAAATGGAATAAAAAAAAAACAATTGTTCGGTCAAGATATCCAATTCAAACAACTGTACAACATGTCAGTGTTTGGATTCAATATCGACTCAATTATTTAAAGTAGGGCAGTATCAAAGAGAATCAACTCCAACAGAAGTTTGTAAGGTATATAATAATCCTCCTAAACCAATGCAACAAAATATAAAACCAAGACAAAAACAACAAGGAAAAAAATAAAGTTAGACAATTCAGCCAAGCCAAACTTAACCTCATGTAAGAACAACAAATAGACAACAAAAAGCAAAACAAGACAAAAAAAAAACTGAAACCAAAATGGCACGGAAAAGAAACTATGCAAATTATAGCATAGTATTCAGATCTACTATTTAGCTTTAGAACCTATTAGTTCATCAAAACTAATCTTGTGGCCCTGTTGCGGCATGCTCGAAAGTTGTTGTTGTTCCCGTGATGGGGGAGCAACGGGCAGAGCATACATATATTGAGGTGGCATATATGGACCAGGAAGTCTTATTTGTTGTTGTTCCAATGAAGATGAGGAAGTTGGTGGAGGTGGTCCTTGGTATGAAATGTATCCCAGAGGTGAATGATGATATGTAAACCCTGGTTGTACAAATTGATTTCCTCTGTATACCATTGGATTTTCTGGTTGGCCAGACATAGGAATTGGTAATGTAGTATTATTATATGGTACAACTGGGAACATAGGACCAGATTGACCATTGCCATTGATACCCATATGCTGATGTACAGTTTGAGCTGGATAAAAGTTAGTTTGAATTGAAGAATTTGATTGTGCAATATTCTTTGGAGGAGAATGATTAATATCCAATTCTCCAGACTTTGGAGAGGTCTTAAATGAAGGTTTAGGTAAATTCAAGGCAGCAGGAGAAGAATGAAACGACGAACCAGCATATGTTTCTTCACCAACAACAGTAGTACCATTAGATTTCTTAGTACTTGACGATTTAGAATTAACACTTCCAGAACTTGGGTTAAAATTTGGTTTAGATCCATTTGGTAATGAACGTTCAGATGCAACACTATCGTTAAAAAAGTTTGGTTTCTCTCCACTAGGAAGTGCTTGATGAGGTTGCTTTTTCTTCTTAGAAGAAGACTCGCCATTACCTTTAGAGTTGGGACCATTTGCTACAGATGGCGAGTTTGATCTGCTTGACAAAGTTGACGAAGTTGACGAAGATTGAGTCATAGCTCTACTCTTTTGAGACTTCTTGGTGTTATTATTGGAACAACCTTTGTTAAAATCAACTGGTTCTCCATTTGGTAGCTTCCCCCCCACGGGTTTCTCCTTTTCTGAACGTTTTTTGTTCGACTTCTGTTTCTGAGAGGAAGGAGGTGGTGCATCATAATTCGGTTTCGAATGCACAGCTAGCGGTATTTCGTGAGCCATCATTATTAATATAAGGTATATAAGTTTCTTGTTATATTATGGAAATCATATAAAGTGTACGAAGAAAAAAATAATCAGATTTATTGAAATGATTTAGTAAAGTAAAGAAGAAGCAATAAATTACAAGGACTTTGATTTCAATAAGTAATAACCCCGTTTCCAGCCTGGGCTGATAATTACGCCTAGGTCATGATAAAAATTCGCCACAAAAAATAAAATTCAATACAATATAATCACGTGATAGAATTTGGATTAATATCATAAACTAACATGGGTTTTGTTATCTATCGCATACAACTTTGTAGTACATACTTAACATTAGAATAACTCAATTATATGATGAACAGATGACGGGGCCATACTTACCATAGATCAAGAATGATTTGTACTATATGAGACTAACTTTCAAACGTTTTCCGTAGGATCAGATTGAGCCTATTCTCCATACGGAAGACTCTACACTGAAATTTTTCACTCACTGTTTCTTGCACTCTGTTGTATTGTTTTGCTTCAATAAATTGTTCTCCAAAATTGTTCTCCTATTTGTCACGACCGTATTATAGACTTGCAAATGATCCCCCCTTTCGATTATTTCTGGTGTGTTACCTTTTCTAAAAATGTTTATATATGTAAAAGTTTATAGAGCCTCTAAGCGAATTTAGCCGTTAAAACATTTGAAAAGCCAATTAAACACATTCCTATTAAACACCAAATTAAAACAAAGTTCAGAGATCCTCTGTTGAAAGATATAGCGGAACTAAACATTGACAACCCTACCACTGTTAAAAAGCCACTTGTAGTAGATATTATTATCCCAAATGTAAAATTTAACTTATTAAGATCAATATCTTCTCTCTTATTGTGAGTTAGAAAGATTGCTCCCATTAGAGCACCCAAAGGTTGGGAGAATCCACCCAAAGAAGCACTAATTGAAAATGCTTTAAGTTTTGCAAATCTAGATCCAGAAGCTGACATCAGATAATATAACGGTAAGCAAATCAGAAACCCTTCGGTAAAATTATGAACCATGAGACTAAGAAATATCAGAATACCTAAAATTTTATTTGTCTCTGAAGTGATATATGTTATTAACCCTTCTGGTAATTTATGCAAAGTAATCGCCAAAGCAGTTTCAATACCAATCAATAAAAGATGTGATAGTGGTGTACTTACGTGGTGATGGTGATCATTCAAATGATGAGAATGGTTAACATCATGGCCCCCATCTTGGTTGTACAAATGGCTAACATCAACAGTCTTTATTGTTGCCCGTTCCACGTCATCAAGACAAGGAATCATTGACTCATCAGGGTCATGGCTTGAATTGAAGAGGTACACATCTGCAGAGGCGTATCCCTTGCATTCACCAACATCATCAGAATTAGTGATAAGATGAAGTAATGATTTAGACTTTCGACGCGGGTATAATAACGGAGAAACTTCGGAAGTAGCTGTGACACTAAGTGGATTCATTTCGGGAGACTCCGAATCGTTGTAATTATTTTGGGTTCCTAAACCATTCATAGTGGAGGAATCTTCTTGTGACTGCCCGTGTGAATGTTCGTGTGGATGCTCATGACTATGAGCACCATCATAGTTATTAGAATGGTTATGGCTGTGACTATGATTGCTGAGTTGATGATGATGTTGCAAATTGTTATATGTGCTTGATTCAAGTCCTCCCACCAGTGAATGGTCAAGGAAGCTTGATTCTTCACCTCCACTGTGCTTACAATGAACCACTGATTCACTGGTAATTAAATGTAAGAGGGCATTCAATATTAAGCATATCGATATTCCACCAGCATAAGAAACATATAAATAAAGTAACAAGCTTTGAGCATTTTCACAACTATCATCTTTTGAATCATTAAAGATGCAAGTTTTCTGTAAGTAATTCTTACTTTCGGGTAGTAAACGATAGAGAGCAGTAAATAACAAGCATCCGGAACTGAATGATAATGAAGCGTTCATGAAAGCATAATTTTCTCGCAATTCAAATTTATACCTTCTAGTGAACCATTTGGGAAATATAAACTTGTAAACATCATCAATAAATATTATAAAGCAACCTCCAACACATAAACAAGTTGAGAGTAAAGTTAGGAACCAGCCTTCATTGAGTTTATCAATCATTTTTCAAAAACTAATTTACAAAATATGTTTAAAGAGTATTTTTCTTGAATTGTTTTGAGAATTGTGAGAACTATTACTATCGTTATTATCTTCGAGTTTGTTATTTTAATTGACATATATTCGGTTAGTTGATTAGAAGTTGAACGTTTCACTCTGAGGGCCATCACGAGGGAGATCAACCAAAATGACCGTAGTAGTTACGTTTCATGCAGGCTTCCAATTCTCCATCGGGAAGCATTGCTGGGCAAGATAAGGCTCTAGACATTTCCACTACAAATGCATAAAAATGGACAATATTACAAGTTAGGATGTTATACACTATGACTTATATTTATATAGTCGACATTAGTTGGTGCAAAAATCTCCCTTTTGAGCCTTAAATTAAATCAATTTTTGGTTGCTTCTAATGGTGACTTAATGTTCTTGAGATTTTTCAGCTTGAAAAATATTCCTGTGATACGGAACACTTATCAAAAGTAATTGATCCATGACACCTAAAGTGTCAGACAAATAGACTTTGAAATTAACAAAATAACAATAGGAAACATGATAGGATGGAATATGGGTAGTCCGTCTACATATATGCATTCTTATTTTATTTTAATTTGTATATTCAAGTTACCTCTCACTTTAACTGTTGGCTTTCTGGATGTCCATCATTGAAAATTGAAAATACCTTTTGTATGTCATCATGTTCTCAATCTACTTTATTGATATCTTCTAAAGCAACATCGTTATTAAATTGAGGTAATGCAGAATAAGCCTGGTTTTTCTTACCTTTCCATGGAATACGACGATGGGTAGTATTCTTTCCTGCAAACTTTCTTTTCTTTAATCCACTTAAATCGGTACCATTCTTATTAATCATTACAAAGATGTACATCAACAAAGCAGCAATTCCAACGCACATTGGCATGGCAATCATAACATAATATTTTTCTGTATCTGCTCCATCAACAATTTCCATTCCTAAGTGTTGTTTTCTTCGCTTTTCGTCCAATTGTTTCAAATCAAGTTGAGAACCTTTAGAAACTTTGGTACCTTTACTAATTTCAACCACGACAAATTTATCAAGCAAATCAAAATCTTCATCTTTAACATTATCAGGTTGAATTGCAATCAGCATTTTTTTAGTATAATCATTCTTACCAATCCACTCTTCAAGGATTTCAATTGGGAAATATCCTTGATCTTTACTAATCCAATCAGATGAATAAATAGAAGGAGTTTTAATGGTACCTCCAAGTTGAACCACTTCTGATCTTTTACGATAACCTTTAAATCGTGCTGCTTCTCTAATGATTGAGAAATGCACCTTAACCTTTTTAACATCGTCACTGAAAAATCTACTGTACCAGGTGACAAAGTAAGTGAAACCAACTTTCCATAATGAATTGTCAAAAGGAGTACAAAATGGTTCGGATACAATATCTTTACCCAACCCCTTTTTAAAGTAACGAGGAGGTACACATCTAATTAAGGGACTTAATCTTTGATAAGTGTCATCTTCATCAACGAAAACCTCCTCAGCGTAAACTTCATCCTCTGCCATATTATGGGCTCTCAATTGTTCTTTATTATAATGAATTGTAGTTGCAGTAGCAAAATAAGTTCCATAAGTTGGTGATCCGTTTCTGATAATCCCATTTTTATAATCTGGTTTAATAGTCTTTGGAGATCCATTTTTATTTAACGATACCCAAGCTTCGGTACCCGCTGTCGTTGATGGAGGTTTAGCTGAAAATGTAACTCCTGCAATAACCGTAGGATGCACGATTTCAACAACACTTGAATATATAGTCCTTCGCCATGGGTTAGGAAGATCTGATGTCAGGGTTTGTTCAACACCATCTTCCATTTGAGCTTTTTCTTCTTGAAGTTTTTTATACTCTGGGTTAACGATAACTTTTCTTGCTCTCTTCTCCAAAGTAACTACTGGAGTTGGTGCGGATGTTATTGCTGGAGTAACTTCTGCCGATATTGAAGCTATTGAGCAAGTGGTTTCCACTATAATTGCTGCTATTGCTACTAAAGAAGAGAATCTCATGATGAAATCAATAAGTAGAGTTACGATCAAGTGAAAATATATGAGCAAGAAAGAAGATTACAAGAATCAGACTTATGAATCAATCGGGATATATAACATTTGTTTATGGATCTGTGAGCGTTTTTTTGATTTCCTAACTCTTTTTTATTTTTTATTTTTTATTTTTGCGTATTGATCCGCCGCTTGAACCGAGTTTGGGCGTACTACGGCCTGTTCTTAGGGAAGATGAAGAAAATGGTTTAGAGATGGATGGAGGCGTATAATTGTGATCAATAACCTGATTGAATCCCACTCTTTAGAACAAGTATCATTTGATAAACTTGACTATGTGAACTTATGTCATTTTGTTCCAACTCCCTTCACTTACTCAACTTGTGGTGTTCTTTTGTATTCTCCTAGAGGCTTATTCAGATTTCTAATTCGCGAGCAGCCTTTTCTGGCGAAGACAGAAAAATTTCCGCTAAACTTACTGAGTTGTACTTATCATTCAGCGAGATTTTATTTCAACAAAGTTAAAATCATCGGCTCATTTATCTAAAATCATTCAAATTTTACGTCTAAATAAATATAGGATAAGGTTAGAGTTGAACTATGATTAATTGATTTGATTGATCTTAGTGGTCATCACTTTAAAACTACAATTTTATACTTGGACAGAATCTGTCTTGACTACAAAAATGTTACTTCTTCTGATGAGCAATAAACTCGAGGTCCAATTGATTAGTCCCTAAATACCCAAAAGTGTGAACGTTTTAATCTCTGACAAATAAAATTCCATCATTGAATACATAATTAGTATAAAATGAAACTATGCTAAGATTGTCATTTTTCACTTCTTAAAAGAAGTGATTGGAGTAGTATAAGAAATAGTTTAATGAGCTTGAATTATCGTTGATATATCTCCCATTTTTGGTCCGGGTAACACTTCAGATTCTAGAAATTGTTGCGACAGATTTGCGTTGGTTCCATACAAAATCTTGAAGTACCTCAGATGCTTGGAATTTGCAACTTCTTTGAGCAGGTCAACTTTATGTTAATGCTTCAATTCCAAAGTTTTACATATTTATTTAAATTCTGGACCATGTATTTTAAGTGTAAATAAAGAGACATTATCCGACTTTTTTTTTTGTCAATTTGACTTGATTTGAGGTTGAAAGCATTTGGATCTGACTTCCCTTGAGAATGTTTGAATTACTGTACCTTGATGGATTTACAAATCTTATCTCCCATTCATTAATGTTATTTAGCTTATTTACATGTTTTCCTCTATATATCTATCCAAATAATTTCCATACTGGTTCTGCTACATAATTAATCTCATTCCAAAGACTTGGTATTTCACATCCTTTAGCGATACCAAATAATTCACTTCCTAAACTATCGTTTAATTTTTTAATTTGATGGTCAACGAAGGTTATAAATTTAGGATATTTCATGTTTATATAGTTGCTCATAAACTTATCAGGAAGATTAGAATTGGTTAAAGAATATAGGTATGCAAACAATATTAAATCTGATCCAGAAATATCCTTAAATATAAATCCATAATCGGATTCTGTACCTTGAACTTCATTATATTCTTGATACATTTTTATAATCTTTCCAATATATTGATCTACTAAATTCAAACATTTAAGATTAAACTTTGATTCTCTTAAAGATTTCTTCTGCTCAGATTTAATAATTAGTTGCTTTTCATGTAAAGAAGATATCGAGACTTTATCATCTTTAGTATTTTGGTTAACTAATTCAGTTTCTGGAATTTCATCACTACCACCACTAAAGCTGAAGAATCCTGGACTATTGGAATTTAATCCTATAACTTTGACTTGTTGTTGAGCAGAATAATAAAACTTTAACGGCTGATTATACATCATTGGAAATGGGAAATAAAATTTGAATAGTTTCCTCGTGTACTCTTCATAATTCTTACTACTTATATAAAGATTATATTGATTAATTGAACTCAACTTATTGATAATATATGACTCAAGACTCAATTCAACTATGGAAGGTTTTTCATTTTTCAATTGAGATACATACTTCTTTATTTTTATAAAGCCACAGATTTTACTTCCATCACCAGTTATAAGCAATGGTAATGAATTTGTCGGTGATAAATTGGTATTATTAGAAGTGATAATTTGAAATTTGATCTTATTCAAATTTAAATACCAAGCAGCTGCCAAACATTGAGGTTCAATTAAAGATATTTGTTTATCACAACCCCATACATGCAATCTTATACTGTCATCTTCACTAGTCATCTCCTGATATTTCACTAAATTCGATCCTTTAGTCTTTTTGTATAGAGTAAATCAAGTTCTCTAATTTGGTTTTATCGTTCTCTTGAAGAATTCCAAATATCAAGTAGATTGATGTGGGGTAGTGTGTAGACCGCAACCTGTTTTCTTGTATTGCGTAGGATTTTCAATTCAAAAAACAACGAAAGTAACATTGAGTCGCCATCAATTTAGCATTCCTTTCTTCTTGAGTCTATATTGATTTATTTAGTTGTTTCAATATATATGTATACATATATTTATATATTATAATAATGTCTAATGCATCAGATAAGAAGAAATGGCTCTCATTAGATATTATTGGTCAGCTTGAAGATGAGCTTGCACAAGATCCATTAAACTATGAGAAATGGATTCAACTTATAAAGCAAGTTTTAGTCAAAGATAAAGAAGAACAAGTGAGATCAATAATGAATAAATATTTGAATATATTTAAATTTGATGGAGATCAATGGTGTAATTATATAAATTATGAAATAGATAGAGGTGAATTTAAAAACGTCCAAGAATTGTTTAAAAAATGTATTGGAGTAACTACTCATGTACCATTATGTCGACTCTATGTTTCGTATGTTCGTCGAGTAAATGATGTCATCACCGGTGGTGATAAGGCAAGAGGAATAGTAATTGAAGCTTTTGAATTTGCTTTGAAAAGAGTAGGGATTGATATAAATAGTAGTGAACTATGGGAGGACTATCTAGAATTTTTAAAATCTTGGACTCCAACTGCTACATGGGAACAACAACAAAAAAATGATTTAATTAGAAAAGTCTATAAACGATTTCTTTTAATCCCTACTGAAAAATTAGAAAAAATATGGTCTGTTTATACCAATTGGGAAAATGAAGTCAATCCAATCACTGCCAAAAAGTTCATTGGCGAAAAATCTGCTGAATATATGTTGGCAAGATCTTGGTATACAGAATGGTCAAACGTAACCGAGAAATCTTTAAACAGGACCATCATCCCTAAATCTTTGAATCAAGATAAACAATTGATTGGTAAACAATTATCACTATGGTATTCATGGATTGAACTTGAAAAGAAGAATAAATTGGAATTAAAAGATGACTCCATCTTACAACAAAGAATTGAATATGTTTATAAGCAGTCAATAACGACATTACCATTTGTTTCTGAACTTTGGTTTAAATTTAATAAATTTTGGCTCAGTAATAATGAGGAATTGAATCTTAATAAATGTATAGAATTATTAACTGAAGGTTTAGTATTGAACCCTAGAAGCTTTTTATTAACTTTCCAATTGTCAGAAATTTATGAGAAGGATAATAGTTTTGAGAAATCCAGTGAAGCGTTCAATAATTTAATCAATATTCTCTTGAAGGACTACTCAACAATAACCAAAGAAATTGAAACTATCATATCATTTGATTCATCAGATTCTATGGTTACCGAAGAAAAGGTGGAAGCTGATAATAATAAAGTTAACAATGACGATGATGGTGATGATGATGATTATGATCCAAATGAACTGCAAAATAAGCAACAACATTCTCCATTGGATCAACTAAGTCAACAACAGGTCAACCGTATAGAAATTTTAAAAAAGAGCCAATCTGAGTTAAATAACTCGATAACCTATGTTTATATAAGATTTATGATTGCTTCCAAACGTACAGGAGGAATCAAAGAGGCAAGGCTATTATTTAAAAATGCAAGACAAAATTTTAAATCAATTGGTTATGATTTTTTTGTAAACAATGCATTATTAGAATACTATTCTGATAATAAGAAAACTGCCAATAGAATTTTTGAATTGGGGATGAAATTATTTAATAAATGTGGAGGATTCTTATTAAGTTATTTGGATTATATGATCATGATCAATGATATAGAAAATATGAGAGTATTGTTTGAACAAGGCTTGACAATTTTATTAAAAGAAATTACTTCAGATGTTGATGGTTTAGATAATAATAATTCGAATTCTCCTATGAAGTTATTGAATCAAAAATTAAAAGAGAAGGATATTAAAGAAAAGAAACAATACATAAGGGAAATGTTTAAAAAATTTTCCAAATTTGAGACAAATTATGGAGATTTGAATGCTGTTAAGAGTTTGGAAAGTAGATATGAACAATATTTTTCTGAAGACGACTCATTGGAATTATTCTGTGATAGATATCATGAAAAGGATTCTATTGATGTAATCCGTAAGAATGATCTAGCAATAGATGAACAAGTTATTCCTGTTGGTAAAAGAAGAAGAATTGAAAGAAGTGATGATTCTGATAATTCAAATTCTTCTTCCTCACATTCAAGTACAAACTCTGATTCAATAGGACAAGATGATAATTGCAATAACCACAATAATAACAACAATAATAATAACAATAATGATGTTGGGTTAACAAATCAGTTTCGACCACAAAAGAATCAATCTGAGCTGTTCGTTGGAAGTACAATCTATAATTTACTTCGTGCTTTACCAAGCGGATCATATTTTGGCAATCCTAAGGATCATGTATTCGATGCTGGAAAATTGGTTGAATTATTTGCAAATTTACCTAATGTACCAGGAGTTGAATAGAGGCATAAGTCCGTACCTAATTTCATATAAGGATAAATACGTAGATGTATATCATATATATTATGAAAGCAATAGGACAATTTCTGGTTTTGTAGAGATTTGTATTTGTGAATGGCTGCGAAAAATGAAATTAAGGACAAAAATATCTTAAATCACCACAATGAAAGTTATTGAAGGTTAATTTCTAACCAGTGGTATAACAGCATCGTTTCAAATTGGGGGGAAGGAGTAATTAAAAGTAAACTTAGCCTCAATGAATGCTAACAAAATTGAAATTCCAGATCCCTTTGGAAACCATGTTCCCGGGAACGGAAATAAAGTAACTACAAGGAAGCGAAAAAGAGTGAAAATATGGCCAACTGTTGTATTTAGTATACTAATAGTAGTTATAAACTTAACCAATTACTTTTATCTGAACTCTTTTACATATCCGATGCCATTAGTAGATATAGTTGATAGACTATCTGATAACAATTTTTCTTCTGAAAGTTTTGTTCTTGATTTGATAAAAGATACTTATGTTAGAAGAGAAGCAACATATCTCAAACATGTAAATATTAGCACTATCGTTGTGAAGCCAGTATTTCAAGTCGATACCCATTCTATATCATTAAATATTAGGGAAGGATATTTTTTTTCATTTCCTACTAGAAAAGTGACAGTTTATCCCGATCTTGGAGTCGCCACTATATTGAGACAAGAATATGATAACTCAAATCATAAGGTATCAATTGAGTCAGATATAAATACCTTTATTGCCAAGTATGTTAGACCATTTGATATAAATGGAGATTTTAACAATTCGACTTCATTACCAAAGCAACTTATAATGAACACGGTAATTAATTTTGGAATCATGGTCAGCAGTCTTGTTTTATTGTTGAGTCTTGTTGCTTACGAAACTTTCAAGTTTTCAAAAGATTGGCAATTATGTGGATTACTTCTCTTAATTGTGTTTTCATCTTTGTCAATAATTGCTCTTAACATTATCCACATTACATTATCAATAAGCATTGACCTTCAATTTCCTAACTCAAAGTCCCATTTCATTGTTTTCTTATATTTGATCAACAATTGGGTTATGTTATTTATTTTCATCTACTATTCCATTAGGGCAAGAACTGCTGTTAAATTCATTTTATCTGAAAGAGCAATCAGGAAACAAACCCGTAATTTTTCAACAATTTCATCGATGACACCTAGTATATATTCAAATTCAAATCAAGATGCTGGCACAGAGTTGGAGCTAATACCTTGCAAATCAAGTTCCACCACAAATGAAATGTCTCTAGATCCAATGAGATCAAAGAAGAATGATGAAAAACATACTGGCCAGCCATATTTAATGCTTTCTGGACCTGCTAGAATAAGACCCCCTCTTACAAGAGGAATACAACAATCGAGCTCTTCCCCAAAGGAAAACAGAAGTTTCAGTGCTCCAATTTTCGTTCGACATAATAGTTTAGATTCTAAATCTATATCATTGTCGCCGTTAAACAAAAGCGCATTGTTAAATTCTATAGAACTGCCTAAAACAAGTGGTCAAGATCAAGATCATCCCACTTCACCTAAGTCAGGTCATTTATCTCAAAATGTATCACCTTAGAAATTCAACAGTAGCTCTATCTAACTAAGAATACATATAGGAAGAAAGAAAAAGGTCTTACTGTCTATTATTTCTTCATTTCGATAAATTAAATATATGTACAAGTAATCGTAAAAACTTTTTTTGTTAAAATCTTCTATCTTCAAAATCTGCTAATGCTATGGTTTCATTAATTGTTGGTTTAAATGCCCATTTATCAAATACTTCAAAAACCGTAAGGATTTCTTCCACTGTGAGGTCTCTGGTGAGTTTTCCTAAAATATGTTCTGGAATCTTTGGACTTAAATCTATCTCAGCACCAGGAGCTAAATGTTTAAGCGATTCCACGGTACTTGATTTCCCTCTAAATAAAAGTAACTTAATAAAATATTCAAACATATCAACATCAATATCAATAATATCCTTTGGTGCAACCTCAATCAATGATAAACCACCAGATAATGGTAAGATCGATTTCGAAGGTATGACAACTGGCTGGTCTCTTACTAGTACAGTAGGGTCATACCCAGTTCCATGAGGTTCATAAATGGTCGATGATTCAGTGATTCCAATCACCTTGGTGTCAGTAAAGGTATCTCTATTAATAGAAGACTTATTCCTCTTTTGAAATCCTTCTTGAGAAGTAAATTTTTGTACCGTCTGATCTCCAGCAAAGCAAAGCATTCTAACTCTACCATATTTTTGCATCCAGTTTCCATAAGCACAGCACATTATCCACTGAGCTAATAACAGCTCACCTGATTTGACGGAAGTTAAGTTGGCTACAATAAGCAATTCATCGTGAATTTGACTTCGAGGTTGAAACTTAGGTTCAATTATTTTATCTTCCTTAATTAAGTTATCATAAGTATCCCAATTGTAACCATCCTGTTCGTAAAGGAAGAAATTCTCTTTATTTTTAGTTTTAGTTTCAAGAAAATTGATTCTTTCCTTCCACATCCCAACGATACCTCTATTGTTATCAATTATAATATGTTTCCTAGGTTTCAATTCATAATTTATCATCGTTGAAAAAAGTCCAAACCCTGGATATATGTCAAGAATATCAAGTTTCCCTTCCGAATCTGGGTATTTTGACTTTAGTTTTAGTTTATCTAAAAGATCCTGGCACGGATTTGGTCTTATTACATTTCTAAATCCATATTGATGTGTAGGAACTCCAGCAGTAGTGAAGTATTCTGTTAGATGAGGGTTGAACGACCGAATTCCTTTAAATGCCATTTTTAATAACGGTAACAATACAGAATATATGAACTTCTACGTAATGTTCAATCGTCTGGTAATGGACTTAACTGCAAATAAATCTTTAACTTTCTTTACTTTTTAACTACAACTCTCAAAACTCAGGTCTTCAAAGCTAAGATGCAAAAAACGAGATGGTCAAAGGTTGTTCCAAAATTTTGATTCAGCTGAGTAGTGCACACAATTCAAATGACATAAGACATTAAAAGATAACAGTTGAGTAATTTGCCCTTACAAAGATATGGATCTTATTATGGATAAACTAGAATAATGTCTATTAACTCTATTAATTTGAAAGACAATCACGAGAGGCATCTTTCAGAAGGGCTGGTACCTTTTGAATTGTTTCAAAATGAACGTCTTGAATACTTTACTAAGACCACCAGACAAATACTTAATATTGAATCCAAGGATAAGAACATCAGGAATATAACCATCACTGCTGCTGATGGAAGTGTTTATGTCACGAATAAACGGTTTATATATGTTACCGTTTCGAAAGGTGATATTAATACATTTCTGATAAATTTAAATGAAGCTTCTATTTTACAATTTTCTCATAAATTGGTTTCGCCATGGATTGGTGCCAATTATTGGGAATTCTTATTTTGTAGTAACAACGCAAGTGATGGATTCCCAAAGGGTAATTGGTTTAAGGGCAGTGTCAAGTTTAATGATGGTGGAATTGTAGACTTTATTCAAATATTTAATAAAGTATTGAACGATGTTGTAAATAATTCTCAAATCGATGAAGAATTACCAAGATATAGTGAACTATAACTACAAATATAGATATGGAGTTACAGGGTATTTATCATTGTGTGTATAGTAAATTGTTACAATTCAGTTATATAATATATAAAATATGTAGATACATTTATCCTCAACTTAAATTTCAAAGTCACCATTTGGGGTATCAACAGCACTAGGGATAATACTGGATAATATACTTGGACTTTCTAATCCATTATCAATCTCCTGTAGTTTATCTTCAATCGGTCTTTTAATTGCGTTGTTAACTACTAATGGCTTAGTAACATAAGTAGCATCGAATTCGGTAAAGTTGATACTTTCATCACCTGGACTCACTCCATATAATTGACAATATTTATCAATAGAAAGTTCTTCTAAAAGCTTTGCATCTTGATATACTATTGATCCTTCCTCATTGTAAATTTTGGCATTGCTAAACATTAAATGTATATCTTCAAGAAATTCTCGAATTGAAACGTAAGTATTGGTATTTATCCGCTTACTTATTGTATCAAGAGCAATAGGACTCTTGATTAACACATAATAATCGGGATAGAATTTTCGTGAAGGCTTTATCAAGAACAAATCACAGAGTACTCGTGCCTGTTCATTGGAATACTTCATTATTAAATTGTAGATCATATTACAGTTCTCTGTTAAAGCTATCCTTTCTTCTTGCAGCAATGGATCTGTTGATGGAATGTTTCTTACTAAAATATCAGATTTCTTACCACGAGCTTTGCCTTTCTTTCCTCTTGGTCTTCCGGGTTTAGGAGTGCTCGACTTTGATCTTTTAGAGCTTGAGCTATCTTCATCGCCATCAACTAAAAGTTTGTGTTTGCGTCCAGGAGCATTAGAACTAGCTCTTGTAGATGGAGAATCACCATATTCACCATCAACTTCTTCTAAAACAGGCTTTGGTAATGGTTTTCTACCTCTCCTTCCCTTTGGTTTGGGTTGAGGCTGATCGCCATCTTCTTCTTCTTCATTATCCGATATGACGCCTTCAATTTTTCTAAGCCATTGCTCTTCAGTAAGATTATCATCATATAAAGTGGATTTACGCTCCCTATTACCACGACCGTATATTTCCAAGTTATCTTCCTCTTTCTTGAAAAATTGGGCAGGATCCTTCTTATAAATTTCAGGTAATTCTTGCTCAGTAAACAACCTGTTCGGGTAGTTTGCTTTTTTGGTATCGGCTACTCTTTCTTCATCCAAGCGTCTGAATAAAACTAACTCTTCATCATTTCTGGCAATCACTTGATTAAGCTCGTCGTCATCAAGTTCATCATCAGATTCTGTAGCTCCTCCAATTTTCCGTTCTTCCTCCTTTTCAATTAAAGCCCTTAATAAAGCTTCTTGTTCTTCAGCGGTGGACTTGTTATCAAATTTACCTGCTTGGATAACTTTACCGTCAATTTCTAATTTAGCGTGAGCCCTTTCAAGAATCATTTCTTCCACTGAATCTTCAGTTATGAGTCTCAAAATTCTAACTTCATTCTTTTGACCGATACGATGAGCTCTATCTTGTGCCTGTAAATCTTGATGGGGATTCCAATCAGTATCAAAGATAATGACCGTGTCTGCGGTTTGCAAATTTAAACCCAAACCACCTGCTCTTGTGGATAATAAGAAACAGAAATAATCCGAATTAGGAGCATTAAATAATTTTAAAAGTCCTGTTCTGTCATCAGCTTTTGTTCCCCCATCTAATCTCATATACTTCATGTTACGGAGTCTCAAGAAGTCCTCCATAATATTCATAATTTGAGTCATTTGAAAGAAAATAAGAACCCTATGACCAGATTGTTTGAATTTGGGTAAAATCTTGTCCAATAATTCAAATTTACCTGCAACTCTCCAAATTTGATCATTCGTTTCTGCAGTTGGGTTGATTAGATTTTCAACTTCCTCGTAAACAAAAGGATGATTACAAATTTTTCTTAGTTGCATGATTTGGTTATTGGCCCCTTTGATATTAACCATTTTGTTTACATCATTCGGATCCCCCACATATATGACATTGTATTTAAGCATCTGTTGATATAATTTTGATTGCAAAGAAGACATCTTGCACTTCACAACCTTTTCAACTTTGTTCGGTAAATCCTTTTCAACATCTTTTTTTAATCTTCTTAAAAGGAAAGGTCTTAAAACTTTATGCAATCTTCTGATAATCAAAAGAGTTTCTTCTTCATTTAATTCAATCTTATCTTGTCCACCAGAACTTGCAAATGGCGTATTGAACCATTCGTCGAAAGATTTAACTGAATTGAAAATCTTTGGTAAAACAAAATTCAATAAGGCCCATAATTCGGGTAAGTTGTTTTGCAAAGGGGTACCAGTTAAAATTAATCTGAAATCACTATGGTAGAAATGAGTTAATGTTTCAGAAAGTTTGGAATTGGCATTCTTCATACGATGACCTTCATCAATAATCATATGGACCCATCTGACCTTCGATAATATAGCTTTATCTTTGATAATGTACTCAAATGTAGTTAATAACACTTGAAAATTACCTGTTCGAACGTCTTGTTGCAACACCTTACGTTGATTTGGAGTACCCTTATAAGTAATTTTAACAATAGAAGGAGACCATTTCTCAAATTCTAGATTCCAATTAGTCAAAGTTGAAAGTGGGACTACAACTAAAAAGGGTCCATTAATCTTCTTGACTTCAACCAAATAAGTGATTAAAGAAATTGTTTGGATAGTTTTACCCAAACCCATTTCATCTGCCAAGATACCATTCAAATGGTTATTGAAAAGAGAAACCATCCACTGCAACCCTTTGACTTGATATTCTTTAAGAGTACCCCCAACAAGAATACTAGGCTGCTTGGTGACTTTTTCTTTGATACGATGAGCCACATGGTAATAATCCATTTTCTCACGCTTCTCTTCCTCCGTTAAATTATCTTGTTGAACTTCCTGTTGCACATCTTCAGAAGTTTGTGCATTTTGATTCTGACTTGCTCTTTGTTGAGTTTGAACTGCTTGAGCCAAAGAATCCAAGAATTGATTGGTTTGCTTCAACAATCGGGTAATTCTTGTGTCTTTCGTGTGGTCCAATAATTTCATATATGCTTCTTCATCATTCAGTTTCAATGCTTGCAAACGTTGCTTAGCCATTCTTTCAAGCTTTTTCTGTTCTTCTTTTGCAACTTGACTATGGAAACTTGCAACTTTGTTTGAAAATCTTGTTAATTTCTCTCTCTTATTGGTCATCTTTTCGGACTTCTTCTCTTGATTTGATAATATTTCATTAATGGTCCTTTGGTGTCTCTTGTTCTGTGCTTGAACCAATGAGAAAACTTGCTGCTTGTAAAGGTCATGTGTGGTTGTAATGTTGTCGATTGATAGCGTGTTAAATTTAGCTAAGAAATTTGGATGTGAATTTGGTAACAATGATTTACTAAACCATAATTGAGAAAGAACTTTACCTCTTAATGATTTCTGATATGGTAATAGTTCTAGCTTTCCAATTTCGGTTTCTAAAAGTTCTCGTTTGTCTTCATCTTCATTTTCTTCAAAGTCTTGTAATTGTTTTCTCAAATCAGCAAGATCTTCCTCTAAATTCAACTGCTTGACAACCTGTAAACTGGAATAAATTTCTCTAACATCTATTCCATCTGGAAATAAAGATGGAAATCCTAATCTACTCTGGGAACTATGAAAAGTCGAATATGAGATATCTTTCACACGATCTCCCACTAAATGAGGGACCTCAAATGCATCTGCTTGGGTTGATGGTTTAGTTACTGGAATTATTGCCAACTTGGAGCCTGTCTTATTTGGAATCAATTCTTCTAGTTCGACAGGTGGTGCTGGTTCTAAAAACACATGTTTTGGAGTCTCTTTAGGAACTACCCCATTTCTGGAAAATTGATTGATAGGAGTCTGTCTGTCCTGACCAACAATTGACTGTTGTTGCGACTGTACCTGAGCAAGGGCATGTGCATGTGCCTGGGCTTTCGCCTGTGCCTGGGCTTGCGCTTGGGCCTGTGCTTGGGCTTGGGCTTGGGCTTGTGCTTGTGCTTGTGCTTGGGCTTGGGCTTGTGCTTGTGCTTGTGCTTGGGCTTGGGCTTGGGCTTGGGCTTGGGCTTGGGCTTGTGCTTGTGCTTGTGCTTGTGCTTGGGCTTGGGCTTGGGCTTGTGCTTGTGCTTGTGCTTGGGCTTGTGCTTGTGCTTGTGCTTGTGCTTGTGCTTGTGCTTGTGCTTGTGCTTGTGCT
>JAKTYG010000078.1:0-47098 GCA_030564725.1 Chernovozyma sophiae-reginae
GCTCTCCTGCTCTCCTGCTCTCCTGCTCTCCTGCTCTCCTGCTCTCCTGCTCTCCTGCTCTCCATCCCTCTCCATCCCTCTCCATCTACAGATTCTCCATCGCTACAATACAAACCTCAAAACCTCAGTCTCATTTAGATATTTCAAATTCAACCTATTGATGGTTCGGATCTTCAAATGTTAAAAATGCTCCAGTGTTCAATCAAACTACTCCATTGAACTTGCAACAATTCCTGTTAAAATTCAATCATTTCTTCTCAGAACTCAAATAATATTGAAATCCAAAATATCCAAGTCCAGCACCTACTAAAGTCAAAATAATACTGGAACCCTTA
Organism: Chernovozyma sophiae-reginae; assembly: GCA_030564725.1. Taxonomy (NCBI): domain Eukaryota; kingdom Fungi; phylum Ascomycota; class Pichiomycetes; order Serinales; family Debaryomycetaceae; genus Chernovozyma; species Chernovozyma sophiae-reginae. The sequence continues at coordinate 336 of JAKTYG010000078.1, forward strand.
CCCTTTTCAGCAGCTGCTTTAACCTTCTCTGTCTTAACATGATCATCATGTTCAGCATCTTCCAACACTTGAGATTGAGATCCGGTAGATGCTTGCTTGTGATCAACTTCTCCATAACTCAAACTAACAACTTTTGAATCATTGATTTCTGGATTAATTGAACTTTGAATATACTTTTCTCTGTTGGCCGGCTTAGTTGATCCAGTCTTAATAGTTGTAGTAGCATCAACTGGTTCAGAACCTCCGTCTTGTAAATAAACTGGCTCTGATGAAACTGATTCTCCCCCATGAACAACTGTAGAATTATTAGCTTCGACTTTAATCGAAGTGTTACTTTCTTTAGTGAATATTTCCCTTTCAATCTTTGCCTTTTTCTGTAAAGCAATGTCTTGTTTAACTGCTTCCGGAGTCACGGGAGGAATCTTTGGTTCAGACATCTTAGGAACAAAATCGTATCTGAATTCCCATTCATTGATTGAAGTTTGAGAAGGTAATCTAAAAGAATCAATGGTGGAATCATCACCTTTAGCTAATAAAATCGCTGATCTATGGATACTTCTTCTTGCGATTAAAGAGGTCAGTCTTGCAAATCTTAACGATAACATGTTCTCTGTCTCTGTCTTTCTCTATCTCTCGATTGGTAGATGTAAATGGAAAAAGTTAATTAAGAGTCCAATAAAAAATGTGGTGAATTGATTAGATGTGATAATAAATAGATTGTATAATTGAATGCTGGAGTAGAATATCCGTACGTTCCTTGTCCAACGTTATCAAGTTGCTATACCAGAAAGATTAATTTCCCCCAATCAATCTAATTCATAGAGACTGCATCTGGACCAGTTTCCGCGGCGGAGGAAGAGGGTGGGGGTTGGTTCATCTTGCTGAGGAGCGAAGTGCCGCTCAGGAAAGGTTGGGGGTTGCGACAAACCAATTATTAGGGGAACCTCGGACGCTCCGCTGGCCGCTGCTCGCGGAGAGCCACTGCGTGGGGCCCAGCTCGCTGCGCTCGAACTTGGGGGTTTCCCGTAGGGAACAGCTCTCCGCAGGAGTCTCCATGAAATGGCCCTAGCGGAGCGGACGACGACACCCCTAGAGCTGATATCTAGGGACGTCTAGACGCTCCGGTGACTGCTGCTCGTTCAATTGAACTCTCAAGGTCCACAAAATGGCGGTACAACTCTTCTGGTGTATGGTGGACGAGCTTCCGTTCGTCTCTGGTACGCACGGCCACCGTCCCCGTGGACAAATCTTTATCCCCCACGGTGACAATGTACGAGTAGCCCTTAGAAAAGGCATCCTTTATACGAGTACCGATAGTCTCGGACCGGCACTCCACGTCCACGTAGAAATTGTGGCCCGTCATGGGTGCTATGTGGTCTGAATCAGCCAAGATATCGCCTCTGGGTTTAGTGGCCAATTGCTGCCAATGCTCCACGGGCTGAAGAATGTATGATTCCTGGCTCATTTTATTCGGTCTCTGGCGTTTCGCAGGTAGTTTACTGTCCGTAAACTTAGGTAACCTGTGCGGGTTTCTGCGGAAGGAATATTTGCTGAGTGTTCGGGCGACTGCTCTGGCTACTGCTCTGGCTACTGCTCTGGCTACTGCTCTGGCTACTGCTCTGGCTACTTCTCTGGCTACTGCTCTGACTACTGCTCTGACTACTGCTCTAGCTACTACTCTAGCTACTGCTCGGGCTCTCCTCGCGCTCAGATTCAAAGATATCAACTAAAGTAATACCTGCTAGCCCTCTCCTTTCACTACAAGACTGTACAATCTCTCTTTTCTACAAACTCAAGTAATTATATTAAAATCTATTGTTTTGGGGCCCCTTTGTAGTACATTTTTAATTATTAAGAATCAAGTATATGATCAAGAATCTGACTGGGTGGTCTTGATAGTCTGGGCATTGTCGTGACATTCTCACCAGAATCATTGGATTCTAATAATTTTGTAGCAGATCCATAATCGTAACCTATATAAGAATTATCAATTGAATCAGTTGTAACCGATTCCGATGCTCCAGAATAACTTGGATTCACTCCTCTATGATACATAGGTAATTTGAATTGGTTCTGTTTATTATTCATCGACTCTAATACTGGACTAATAAACATTGAACCTCGATTACCTAAATTTTTGTTCCCACTTACTGCATCAAGATATGATTTACCTTGAGATTGGTTACTACTTGTATCTGAATTCAGTATTTCTGATTGGGATATATTTTTGGAGATCAAATGAAGATTTGATACCGAATGAATTGAAAATTTCTCTGAGTGAAAATCCATAAGTGAAGAGTTAGAACTGTTCAATCCACTATGAAGATAGCTACTATTATTGGTGAATTCATATTTTTCTGCATCAGTTCTTGCTCTTTTTCTGGCGACAAAACTTTTAATTATTCGTGTTAATAATATGATCAAGATTAGTAATCCTATAACTGCTCCAATTATTATGAAAATAAAGTTGTCCGGTACCGAAGTTTTAATTAAGTAAGGATTAAATGCTATATCATCTGAAGTGACTACGGTGGGCACACTCAATGCGTAAGAATAAGAAGATGACGTTGAAGAAGTCGATGTAGACGAAGTAGATGAAGATACAGTAACGGTGATTGTTGAAAGATCGGTGTTGGATGAAGTTGTTGTTTCCTTGGAACTGGAACTTGATTTAGAGCTGGAGCTGGAACTGGAACTGGAAGAAGTGGAAGTAGTCAATGATGGGAGCTTGGTAGTTGACGAACTATCAGTAGAATCTTCTCTCTCCATTAACGGTATAGCCCGAGTTGTGGTTACGGTCGTTACTGTCAAAGGAATATTCTCATTCCTTCTGTGACGATGGTGAAGAAGGTGATGCAATGGCTTGGTACTAGTAGTAGTAGTGGTGAATATTTCTGAGCTCATCTAGTTAAATATATAATGGATCTTGACTAGGATCTTGACTAGGATCTTGACTATTGGTTCTATTTCAGTTATGAATCTTCCTGAGTTTAGTCCAAGCAAGAATTGAAAAAAGAATGTTTTACAATTTAATATGTACAGAAGGATATTTCTACAAAGTGATGGAATTACATTCATACACGGAGGGTCCTCTTTGGTTTTATATCAACCCTTTAAAAGGACAAGATTCCAATGTCATACAATAGTGGGCCCGCCGTGCCTTCTGCTTCTTCCATCTAGCAAATAATCTATTCAGACGCGATATTACATGCATAATTAATTCTAATATCTGGAAAATATGTAAATAAAACTAGCGCCTATGGAAGGTTTACAGGTAGATAAAATCACATATTCACGATTGTTTGTCCCTTCTGTTTATCCTCAGTTCAGTTGAAAATCGCGTATTACTGAATAGTAAATAGGACAATCTGACAAGATTTCGCGTCACTTTCCTGGATTTTTTTCCTCAAAAAGCCAGTGGGAGCTACTGAAAGAACAATTTGCTTAATTAAGTACATACAATTTACGGGGTATGTTGTTGGATGTAGATGTGGATTTAAGAAGGGGTGCATTCATGGTGCATTTATGGTGTATCTAGCGTATTTACCGTATTTATATAGCTCTAATGCCTTCTTTATAGTGGTTTCAAATTCTCTTTGACCTACTAAAACCTCCAATTCTCATCAGCAGATTCAATGGCCCAATGAAATTTTTCACGCAAAGTTTTGGTGAATAATTTTTCAATTGGTACCTCGAATTTTTTTGAAAACATTACTGTTAATCTTGGATCAATATAATTCATCTTGGAAGTACCTAATGATACTTCAGAATTATCTTCTTTATCCTTTAATTGAAATTCTGTATTAAGAATTCTTATTTCAATTTTTTCAATTTGACTTTTCAATTTTTCAACTGAATCAGATTTCTTAACTATTGGTTTGTTTGTCTTCAATTCTTTCATAAATTCTTTCTTTAATTCATCAACTTTTAATAATCTTTCTTTTAATATTGAATCAGTTAATAAAGGTTGATCTTCAATTTTCAATTTTTCATTTTCTCTTTGAAATCTTTTCATTATCGAATCTTTTTGTCTTTCAATTATTGCTTTATGAATATGTTCTTCATCTTCTTTAATTAAATCTTCAATTTCTTCAAAATATTTGGGATCTTTCTTCTTTAATTTTGGTTCCAATTCAAGAATCATTTTCTTCATTCGAATCTTTTGCCATAACATTTCCTTTAATTTATCAGCAATTTTTTGTACTGATGAACTGTGACTTTTACTAACGGTTCTTTGATGGTTACATAAAATTGCAACCGTTCTGTTGGCAGCATTAAATTTAACAACTTTCTCTGCAATGGTACCTTCATTAGGGATCAAATCAATTTGATCTTGCATAGTCTTCGATGCATTATATGTACGAAACACTTTAGCAGTTAAACCTTTCATATAGTTTTGAAATTGTTTGTTTAACATCGGTGGTGAAATTCTATCAAATAAATCATCACCTGGTTGCTTTGGAGGTTTCTTGAAAATTCTTAAATTCTTAAACACTTGTCTATCAACTTCAACTTCTTGATAAAATCTAATGGAATCTTTACCTAAAAAGTCAAAGATAACTTTATTGGGAGGTTTTAAAGTTATATGTTCAAATCTTAATGAACAGCATCCCACAGTATCTGCTTCATCATCACCTTTTTCACCTCCTGCTCTCAATGCAAAAACATCAATTAAGTATGTTGCAGTTGCTAATTGTCTGTTTTGCATTAATTCATCTTTAAGTAACTTATTATAATCTTTTCTAATTACATCCACATGATCTTTTAATTGTCTAGCAGTTTCAAACTTTTTGAAATCTGAAACTCCTTTAATTGAAGAATTTGCAGCAAATCTAACATATTTAAATGAATCTGCGATGTTTTCTTTCCACATTGCTAACCATGCAACGGTATTATCATGACGAACTTCACCCCATTTATGTCCTGGAGGTGGATCAGGAATAGTTGCATCTTTACTTAAATTCAAAGTAACTTCTTCAGGATGTACTCTTCTCTTATATTTCCCAGTTTTAGGATGTGCTCCACGTCCTCTAAATAATCCTGGAGGTTCAATCCGGAAATTTCCAATTTGTTCTTTTCTACCATTTAATAAACATGTCTTATAAGGCTCCTCGAATTTATCTTTGGCTTCCTTAATGGCTTTCTTGTCATCTTTACTTAATGCTTTCTTCTTTTCACGTTCCAGTTCAAAATATGAATACATTTTACTGAAATCACATTTATCAAAATCTTTGATTTCAACACCACTTCCGTTAGTTTCTTTAATTACTTGAAGAAAATCTTCAAAGAAATTTTTTTGGAAAACAGGATTTTTAGCATGATCTGTCTCAAGCATAGCTCCAAAAAATCCAGCAACTTCTTCTGCTTCTGAACTTAATTTAACTGGTTTCCCATTGTAGTACAACTTTACATGAGATGGTAACGGTTCATATTCAGGAGGGAATATCACCCCATTATGATGCAAACTTTCCCATTTCTGTTCTCCGTCATGATCTTCTTTTTCCCACCATTTATATACTTCCTCTGCATCTTCTTCTTCATCTTCTAATGGCGTACCAGCTTTTTCTTCTGATTTTTCTTTCTTTATTTTAGAAGCGCCAGTCCCATTTTTGATAGCATTGCCATTTTTTGTCTTCAGAGCAGCTTGTGCTGAACTGACTTTGGTTGATTTTGATGAAGCTTTGGATTCTACGGTTTTTGGCTTCTTTGGTTGAGAATTGTATCCATTTGAAGATGCTTGAGATAAAGGAGTGTCTTCTTCGTTATTTTCAGTTTCACTTTTCACTTCAGTCAGTGAAGAATTCGATTTCTTGTCCTTCTTCTTCTTCTTCTTCTTGATTTTATTTGAATCGACAGATGAAGTTTTTCTTTTCCTCTTCGATGAGTTTGATTCAGAGATCGAATGCCTGTCTGATAAGCGGCCAAGTTGGCTCAAAGGAATAGCATCAGTTGGTGGGTCTTGTCGTCTTTTTCCGATCTCAGAAAGCGAAACATCATCATCCGAATTCATTGGCAATACTAATTGGAAATATCTTCTGTACGGTAGTGATATGCGATAATTAAAATAATTGGTGTTGATGAATGAATAACGTAATGAAGCTGTCTTCAATGAGTTCCTAACAAAGATGATGCCGTAGAAATTTTAAAGTAAAGCGATGGCTTTTTAGTTGAGTGCAACAAGAAAAATTTCAAAAAATTTGGTTGAAATAAGAAAAATCTGCTTGAATGGAAGGTTCTTTTCTAAATTTACACAGCAAATTATCTATTCTATATCGTTCTAAACAATCTTTAACTGGTTCAAACTAGTGCAAATTGGTTCAGATCTAGAAGAGAAAGAAAGTGTGCGTGAAATGGAGACGGACAAGAAAAAATTTCTACGTGTCGGTTTTTGAGTTTCCCACTACTTCTATCTTTTCACAAGTGGGGGATAAAGGTAAAGCAATGGACGGCACCCAGGACAAAAAAACACTCATTTGCTAGTAATAAACTCGTGAACTCAAACTCAAAACTTTGAATCCATTCATTGTTCTTATATCAGTAAGTTAATTTTGAGCATGACAAGAATTAGCCTGGTAACATGTCCATGGATGCAAAAGAATCGCTCAGTTAGTGGTGGGGGATGGCCAAATGTTGAAAAATGTTCAGTTGCGGCTCGAGTTGGTGAGGTTGCAAGATTCAAAAGCTTAAAGCTCTGGGAGACTCAAGACATTAAGGGACGTTGTGAATAGCGAAACATATAGAAATTCACATGTGTAGATAATAAGACATATTGATATTCTTGCGTGTATGTTTAAATATGTCCGTAGTGGAGCGTAGTTTTTTTCAATGGATAGATAGTTTAGTTCTTCTTTTTGCTGTCCAAGTGATTCAATGTCAATTCCAAATTATATTCTCTTGATTGCGTGGAAGTAAGTGTCTTGTCTCTTCTTCTGGGTGATCCAAGAATTCCAACAGAGACAAACTCATCAACAAAGTCGTCTACATGTGCAAGTACAAGTGCAAGTGCAATCTATGATGATTTCATGATCTGTCTAAAACGTAGTAGCAATTAATAGTTGTCCTCAATTGCTGTTCTAGTAGGAGAATTGACTGAGTGTCTTGGGCTGAAGGGAAGGAGAAAGAGATATAAAGCGAGTGTAGCAGATAACTAACTGGTTCCGGTGAAAATAAAGCAGTTCTTTCAATTACCTCTACCAAGCTAGTCCTCAGTATAATCTGAAGCTTGCAAATACATCAGTTAATCTCTAGTTGTAGATATCGGAAACCATTACTAGAGAACTTGTCCATAAGGTTTTCATCATTTTGACTTCTCAGGCATTAGCGCTCGCTTTTTTTTTTGCATCCAAATCTTTCGTGAAGGAAAATTGTTTATAGAGAGGGAGAGAGATTTGGTTGAACAACAAAACAAGCCACCATAGGTACACCAGAGAGAACATGAGCGTATATGTACAGAATGTTTCATTTAAAATACTTTAATTCTCCATATCGTGCCATTTCCCTTCGTTTTTTTTTTTTGTATTTTTTTTCTTTGGTAGTTGCAAGAAATTATAATTTTGAGTCTCAATTAAACAAATTACTCGGGCAATTTGAATCACTTACGATAGAATTAATTGATATAGAAACAAAAAAATCGATGAAATGAACGAGCGTGATACAATGCTGTCATCTCTAATCTCTAATCTTTGTTAGCTTGTTAGCTAATGAATGAGTAAATTTTTCAATCTCCACATCCAAGTCACCACATCTTTTCCAAATCAACCGTCCCTTTCCCAATGAGCTAAATATCTTTCGTCTCTAGAGAACCAGTTCCTCAATTCGAAAATGGTTCGTTTTCCTATATATCTCTTACCACCCTCTCTATTAAAACTCTATTGTTTAACTCCCCCTTTGCATATTTTCTTGCCCCATATACCAATTCCAATTTGATCTCTAATCAATATGATAACTATACCCTATTTGGTAGAATGATTGATTCTGTTTTGATTTCGCAACAAATAGGTAACGAACAATCAAAGCTTCGATTTACGGCTGGCTTAACTACAGGAGTAGTCGATTCTGTCCAGGATTAAACCCTCCACGAAGGACATTTGCCAGCTATATGCCGGAATGCAGCCGGTTTTTCTCTCATTTAAACGTCAAAACTTCTTAATTCGTTTTGTTTGTAAATATCAAAAGAACACTAATGCAGCAAATTGTAAATAGCATTGAAAATGTCCGGATTTGCTACATAAACAAGGTCGAATAACTTTGTTTAACTCTTTCTTTACTAAGTTTCTTACCAATTATTTCCCCTTCGTTTATCATTAAACAAGTCGAGATTCATTATCTGTTTGATATTGGTTCATATTAACCAGAGTCTAAGAGTGTGTTAGTTAACCATTTCGTTATCATTTTCTTGGATTTCACTTTATAAATTCTCTCCCAAATAGATATTCAATTATTTAACATAGAAGGGAACTTAAACGAACACTTGAGCATTCACCATTTTTTTTTTTTTTTTGGTTTGCCTGAATTGATCGGAAACATAATATTATCCAAGAATTTTATTTATTTGAATTCGGTCCCATCATTTGTAATTCCATTTTTCTTACTTGGATTTTATTCAACATCAGCTTATAACATTGCAAAGTACAAAAATAAAAAACAAAAAAAGCTGTTGGAATTGATCTGGAACTGATCCAAAGAAAAAAAAGAAAAACATCATTGTCATTAACTTCATAAGTATTCAATTCTATTCAATTTTTTTTTCTTTTATTTGTTTCCTTCTACTTCATCTTTTTTGAATAAGGTTCAATAATTTAATAATAATAATTCATTTTTCTTTTTATATATATCCAAAGTTGCAATACATTTCAGTATTAATCTTCCGCCGCCCCCTATGTCCACTCGTTCTCAACAATTTCAGTCCATTCAACCACTACAACCACTTGAAAATGGTCAAATTAATGCTCGAACAACTACTCCAGTTAAAGGGATTAGAGGAAATTTAAAGGAAAATCATAACTTACCTCAACCTCTTCAAGCTCGTCATCATCAACTTAATCATCAGCAAGATCAAAAACCAATTAAAAAGAAAAAGGAAAAACTTTCAACATTATGTAAAACTCCTCCTTCCATAGTAAGAACTAGAACTGGAAGAGATTATAGAAGAGGAACTTTTCTTGGGGAAGGAGGATTTGCTCGTTGCTTTCAAATGAAAGATTCGTCTGGTAAGATTTATGCCGCTAAGACTGTGGCCAAAGCTTCAATCAAGAATGAAAAGACGAAAACTAAACTTTTATCTGAAATCAAAATCCACAAATCTTTAAAACATGCAAATATTGTTAATTTTGTTGACTGTTTTGAAGATGATGTTAACGTTTATATTTTGTTGGAAATTTGCCCAAATCAATCCTTAATGGAATTACTTAAAACAAGAAAGAGAGTAAGTGAACCAGAAGTTCGTTTCTTTATGGTTCAAATCGTTGGAGCTATCAAATATTTACATTCAAGAAGAGTATTACATAGAGATTTGAAACTTGGTAATATCTTTTTCGATCCAAATATGAATTTAAAAATTGGAGATTTCGGGTTAGCTTCTGTTTTACCAACTGGTAACGATGCTAGAAAGTATACCATATGTGGTACTCCCAATTATATAGCACCAGAAGTGTTAGGTGGGAAAAATGTTGGACATAGTTTCGAAGTTGATATTTGGGCTATTGGTATTATGATGTACGCTTTACTTGTTGGTAAACCACCATTCCAAGCAAAAGATGTTCAAGTAATTTATGAAAGAATTAAGAAAACTGAATATAGCTTTCCTTCAGATAAACCTATTAGTTATGAAGCAAAAGTATTGATCCAAGATTTATTAAGTTTAAATCCACTTAATAGACCGACCATTGATGAAATATTACAATATGATTGGTTTAAAGGTCCATTCCCTGACAAGACTCTTGAAACTAGTTTAAATCTTACCCCCAATGGTCTTGATCAAATTTCTAAAGCTCAATCTGCTATAAATTTTACAAATACCAAGGCAAGTGCTGGTATATATACCCCTAAAGTTAAAAATCCGATTGAAATTTTAAGATCCGACTTGCATTCAGAACAACCAAAAGCAATGTTGCCAACATCTTTATCACCTGGAGATACCAAGGACAAATATCAAGAAGTTGAAATTGACCCATTATCTATTAGTAGATCATCAAGAAGAGTAAATTTCAATACGACATATTCAACGACAATAAAGAGATTAAATCAGATATGTTTTGAAACTTATCAAAATATGAGAAGATTAGAGTATTCCAAACATGAAATGTTGGATACAATGGAATTACCGAGTTGTGAAAACCCAACTTTAATAAGTAAGTGGGTTGATTATTCAAACAAATATGGATTTTCTTATCAGTTCAATAATGACGACATTGGAGTATTATTCAATGATGATAATACTATATTAAAACTTCATAATTCCGATAAATTCTTAGAATTAATTTACCATGAGAATGAAGGTTGGACATGTATAGAAAATTCAATAAGTCATCCTCCAACTCAAGCCAAAAAACAATTAGAAATAATTGACTTCTTTGCAAAGTATATGAATAGTAATTTATCAAATGTTAGTGAGAATGAAGATAGGAAAGAAACAGTATTCTTAAGGAGATACACTAGGACTCCCGAATATATTATGTTTGAAATGACAAATGGAAATTTTCAATTCAATTTCAAAGATCATCATAAGATTTGTATTTCCAAATCTGGATTAGCGATTACACATATATCTCCATCAAGAAACATTCAGACACATCCATTGATATTTATATTGAAGCAAGGAAATTTTCCAACTTCTGAGGTACCTGAATGTTTAGAAAAGATAACTACCATAAAGGAAGCAATAAAGAAGAAAGCATTCAAGGAATAAACTCAAGCATAAGAAACCCAAAAAACAGCAAAAATGAAAATGAAAAAAAAAAGAAAATTGGAAGTAAAACTGGAAAAGTAGAAAAAAGAGAAAATGAAATTGGATAGATATTAAAGAATACAGCATAAGAGGGAATTCAATAACCAAGATCAAAATATACTTTCATTAATGAATATGGATCAATATGAATCAATATAAATTCTCTACAACTATTCATTGAAGTTTGTATGAAAGTGATTGACTTGTGTCCCAGTTGACCTTTCTTTCAGTCTTTTTTGGTTGTTATATGATTACCCATAGCTGATATATTTATAGAAGCATATCATGTGAACGTTCCTTGTTTTAGCATTAGCACATATAACTTAGATTTTTTTATTCGATCATCAAATATATTTAGTTCTTATCATGATTATCATTTAATTTGTTAGGGTATATTGTATATACGTATGTTTTACAACAATGGTGAAAAGTTCAAATACCATTGAAATTATATTAAATATACAATTTTTTTGATGTCCTCTAGATGAGGTCGTAATATACATATAAAGATGTTGATACACGATCAAACAAGACCATTTTATCACAACTATTGGTTCAGTTCAAAGTATGTGAAAGTGGGAGAGTATGGGTGAGAGGTTTACTTTTGTTTTGTATCTTGAGTTAAGCTTCAGAAAGGTACCATGACTTCCCAAATTGGATTCTAAAAGTCATTATCATTATTATTCAATAAAGATTTAAGGGCCCATTCATCTTTAAATTTAGTCTTAATAATATCCAATTCAGATATTAATCCAGTGCATGCATTCTTGAGCGCTTCACGAGGAGAGTAATCGTCATCGGTTTGAATTCTAAGCACAAAGTTTGCAAAAAGAGGATGCTCTACTTTGTAAGCAGCAAATAAAACCTTGTCATCTTTCAAAAGTTGCGCACGTAACATGTTTGCAAGGGTATGATCTTCTCTTTCAATTCTTATTATAGCAGCATTAGGTACTTTAGTATCAGGGGTTATTTTAATTCTATAGGTTAGTATTCGAGGGGAAATGGCCAGAAACCAAAGTCTGGAATGAAATATTGGCTGAGACATGATTTGGTGTAGTATTATTTGGCAATAGAGAGGAAAAGAGAGGAGAGGAAGAGAGAGAGAATAGAGACTGCAGTAACGAGATGTCAAGGGTAAGGAGTCAGTTGGACACTGAGAACTGTCGACACCTGTTGGCACCTGTTGGAACCTGTTGAGATCTCGATATTACAAGATCCAGATCAATAAAATGGACTTTTGAACAGTGCAATGTGAAGCAAAGTCAGCCAAAATATCCAAACAACACAACGAGCATAAGTTCTTTATGGTTCACTCACCTTACCTCGTTTGCTTGGTTCGTTTATTCCCGTTGCTTGGCTCAGACTCCTCACGTTGCTTAGTTCAGTTCCTTCTGATACCTCATTCAGTTGCTCATGCAGCTTGGCCCAGTCCCTTGATCCAGTCCCTTTATTGAGTTCTCTCTGTTGTTTCGATCAAGTCCTTCACATCCATTACTCACCACCCCAAGCATCCCAACCATTCAAGAATCACATACTTATCTACCCCATCTGGTAAAATAAAAAGTTCAAATCTATCCGGAGCATTCATTATAATTGCTCTGTATCTCTAACTAGATGGAAAGTCTCTAACTACAATAATCTAGTTGGTCCTTTCTATTCTGCTCCCACCCTACTTCGTACAGTTTGAGTTTCTCACAAACTGAAAGAATTCAATCCAAAGATCAATCTCATGACACAAAATAGACCTCACTCAAAATCCGAGAAATTTCCAGAAATTGCAATGTTGAATTGTTTGGTCGTGCCAGGTTGCGATTCCCGAAAATGGTTTATTGAGATTTACGATAAATTGCCCATTGCCCATTGCCCATTGACTATTGCCCATTGCCCACTGCCCACTGCTCATTACCGCGAGATTCTGGTACCAGCTCAAAAATTCTGGCATACACAAATTTTATATCAATTTCTGTCCTGCAGATTCTCTTTACCCGGACTGCGTGGTTTCGATTGTGGTGATTCCTTTCGAAAGACCATTTGCGTTTAACAAAGTCATTTACTCTTATAAACTTTCCATAGAATAATAGTTTAAGATCAAGTTTTGAACTACAATCCTGTATAATTCATCGATATCAGCTATCAAGTGTACTTATCACTCTAGTTTTCCAATCAATCTTTAGCATTTCTTGGTATTGCTGATTATTGTCTTTGGGGAGTTTTTTTTTTTTCATTATCTTGGTGTTATCAGAAACAGAAAGACCTAAAAGTAGTTTAGTTAAGAGAGCAATTTTCAGCAACTAAATTGGTTTTTGTTTAATTTCGAATATTTCAATAGTCAAGAAGCTTGTTATAGTAAAAAAAAATTTTTTTAATTTGATATTTTTGAATATCTTGTGTCATCGTCAATCTCATCATAGTGTTCTCTTATTATGACCAATCCACAAGATCATTGGAACACTTCTCAACGTCCTATCACTCAGACGTTCAAGTATGTATATTTCTTAATGGGACATGAATCTTATCAGTTATTCCAATTGCTGTCTAATTATACTTTGTCCTATGAATACGAAAGGGTTGCCATTTTCTTTCTTCATACTTTTTTTTTCGTTTTTACTAACAATCTAGTCGTCAACAGGGACATCCTCCCGTTTTACCACCTCCTGCCACTCTTGAAACTGGTAAGTAATCTTTTTTTTGCAATGTCTTTGTCTTTTTTTCATTAATTCATTTTCATATTTTCTCTTTTTCGTTTGCTTTCTGTTACTAACCATCTTTAGGTCCTCAATCTTTTTACACGTTACCAACTCTTCCTTCTTTGGGTAATGGTGTTGGACATCCACCTCCAGGTCACACTTTCACAATTCCTTCAATCAATTCATCTAATGAACCTGTTCAAGTGAGCCAAGTACGTATTTACAATGTTCAATTTAATTATTTATTTATTCTTTTGTTTCTTATTCAACGCAATTTACTAACATTAACTCTAGGTGGGTCCAGAATTAACTAGACGCTCATCTGAAGTGCACAGTGCACCATCTGTACAAGGACAACAATTACCAGCTCCTGTCTCTATAGTCGAACAGCAGCAGCAACAGCAACAGCAGCAGCAACAGCAAGAACAACAACAACAACAACAGCAACAACAAAAACAACAACAACAGAATCTGATTGTTACTTCAAACGTTCCTCCATCTATCCCAGTTATCCCTCAAGGTGTACCTAATCGTTCTACAACTACAAGCATGTACAGACCACTTAATGTGAAGGACGCTTTATCTTATCTAGATCAAGTGAAAATTCAATTTTACAATCAAGCAGATGTCTACAATAACTTTTTAGATATCATGAAAGACTTTAAGTCCCAAAGGTATGTGTTCATTTATTCTTCTACTTCCTTCTCTATTGTGGTGTATCACCATTAGCGCACATTGGTCGAAATGATCAATACCGAAAATCAAATACGAGCCCTGTGGCCAGAAAAGGAAAACGGTGCCGTTTTTCGTTTTTCGTGCGATCAGATCACGTCCTGTACATAATACTAACTTTATCTTAGCATTGATACTCCTGGAGTAATCGATAGGGTATCTTCATTATTTCGTGGACATCCAAACTTGATTCAAGGGTTTAATACTTTTTTACCTCCTGGATATAGAATTGAGTGTTCTTTGGATCCTTCTGATCCTAATCCAATTAGAGTTACCACTCCAACAGGAACAACAACAAGACCTAACATCACCTCTAATTATGGACAACGTTGGAATAATGGATCCCCTACCAATCCTAATGAACAGTCTCCTGTAGTTCAGGGCCAACATATTTCTGTTAATTCTCCTATTCAACAGCAACAACAACAGCAACAGCAGCAAGGGCAACAACCTTTTCCAACCACCGTACAAGGTCAGTATCCACCTGAGCAAGATTCTCAGAATGGTGGTCAAGTGGAGTTCAATCATGCCATATCGTACGTAAACAAGATTAAGACAAGATTTGCTAATCAACCAGATATATATAAGCAATTTCTTGAGATCTTACAAACGTACCAGAGAGAACAGAAACCAATTGGTGAAGTTTATGAGCAAGTTACAGTTTTATTCGCAAATTCTCCAGATTTATTAGACGATTTTAAGCAATTTCTTCCAGATATCAGAAGCCAAGTGTATGCTCAGCAAGAGCAAGAAAATGGATACTATGGAACTGGTTCTCAGTTACCTCCAGTGGGAAATTTTCCACCTCCTTCTGCCACCAATGGAATCAATAATTATGGAGCTCAAAATCAATATCAACAAGCGGGTTATCCAAGTATTGCAGGTTCTAATCCAGTGGGAGTTGTACAATATGAACAACAACAACAACAACAACAACCACAACATCGTCAATTACTGTTTGACCAAAATCAGAAGCAGCAACAACAACAGCAGCAGCAACAACAACAGCAGCAACAACAGCAACAACAGCAACATCAGCAACAGCAACAACTTCAGCATCAAGAAAGTCATGTTCCTCCTGTTCGAGAACAGAAATTGAACTCGGAATTAGGCGCTTATGAAAATTATAATAATGACTCTCAATATTCTGGGGTGCGCTCAACTGCACAATCATCTACAAAAAGAATTGGAACTCCTAGTAAAGCCAATTCGGTGGTTGTTATTAATCCTACGTTGGTCCCAGGAATTCCTGAACCTGTTCCTCCTTCTGCAACTTCTAAGTCCTCTTCTTTACAAGAAGAAATGGGATTCTTTGATAAAGTTAAGAAGGTAATAGGTAACAAACAAACTTACAATGAATTCTTGAAGATCCTAAATTTATTCTCACAAGACATTATTGACAAGCAGACCTTAGTGGAAAGGGTTGAAGCTTTTATCGGAGAAGGACATCAAGAATTGATTCAATGGTTTAAAATGTTTGTAGGCTATGAAGTAAAACCACAGCATATTGAAACAATCACGTTTAAGAAACATCAATTAGAATTGTCTCTATGTAAGGCATATGGTCCTTCTTATAGACAATTACCTAAATCAGAGACTTATATGCCATGTTCAGGAAGAGATGAAATGTGTTGGGAGGTATTAAATGATGAATGGGTAGGTCATCCTACTTGGGCATCAGAGGATTCAGGTTTTATTGCTCATCGTAAGAATCAATACGAAGAAATTTTATTCAAGATTGAAGAAGAAAGACACGAATTTGATTATTATATGGAATCAAATTTAAGAACTATTCAAACTTTGGAAACTATTGCAAATAGAATTGCAAATATGACTCCTGAACAAAAGGTTAATTTTAAATTACCTCCTGGGTTAGGTCATGCATCTGCTACTATTTATAAGAAAGTAATCCGGAAAATTTATGATAAGGATAGAGGATTTGAAGTGATTGATGCTTTGCATGAAAACCCTGCCATTGCAGTTCCTATTGTATTAAAGAGATTGAAGCAAAAGGATGAAGAATGGAAAAGATCTCATAGAGAATGGAATAAAGTTTGGAGAGAAATGGAACAAAAAGTCTTTTACAAATCTTTGGATCATCTTGGTCTTACGTTCAAGCAAGCAGATAAGAAATTACTTACTGCCAAACAGTTGGTTAGTGAAATAAGTACCGTCAAAGTAGAACAACAGAACAAAAGATTACATCCATTAACCCCAAAGCCTCAGGAACAATTGAACTACGAATTTAACGATCAAGATATCTTGTTAGATATTTTAAAACTTTCCGATACATTCATAAATCGATCTTCAAATTATTCTGTGAATGATAGAGAGAGATTAGGACAACTATTCAAATCCTTTTTATCGCTTTTTTTCGGAATTTCAACCAAAGAAATTGAAGCATCGATAACTGCTAAGGCTAAAGAATCTAATTCGAATGCTGAACACCGTAATATCGAAACAACATCAAACTTAGAATCTAAGGATACTAGTTCAACTAAGAAACGTGGTCGTGACAACGATTTATTGAAAGATGTGTTGAAAAAACAATCTAAATCTAAAAGAGATGGCACAGTTCAATCGCCATCTCATCACAGTGAATCAGATGAACAAGAATACTCTGATGAAGTTGAAAGATCCGGAGAATTATGGATCAAAACTGCTTCAAAGAAATTTTCATTGAAGGGTAGAGATGTTGATGAAAACGAAGGAAGAAGGAATAAGTATTACTTCTTCTGTAATACCACCATATATGTCTTTTTCCGCCATTTAAGAACTTTATATGAAAGATTATTGGAAATTAAAAAGATGAATAATGAAGTTGGTAACGAGATTAGGTCTAGAAAAGTTGCTCAGTTTGCAAAAGACCTTCATTTAATCTCTCATCAGCTTGAAGATATGGGAATTCAAATAACTGGAAGTAAAGATTGCTACAATCAAGTTTTAGATTTATCGGAAAAGTTAATTGAAGGAGAACTCGAGCATCAATGGTTTGAAGAAACCATTCGTCAAGGTTATAGGAATAAAGCTTACAAAATTTATACCGTTGACAAGGTTGTGCAATCAATTGTCAAACATATGCATACAATTCTCACTGACAGTAAGAGCTCTGAGATGATGGTTTTGTTTGAAAACGATCATTCCAAACCTACTTCTACTGCCAAAGATCAGATTTTATATCGTATGCAAGTGAGATCCTTGATGTCCACTGATGAGAACATGTTTAAGATCACTTTATTTGAGTCAAAGAAATCTGTAAACATTCAATTTGTGAGTCTTGATGATTTGACGATAAATGATCACAAAAATAGAGAAGAGATGTACAACTACTATGTCACAAGTTATATAATGACCCATCCTACCGAAGGCATTCAAGCTTCTAAAATCAACATGCCATTTTTAAAGTCTTTCATTGAAAACATTGACGAAGATCAATGTGAAGGCTTTGTGAATTCTGGATTAAAAGTTTCAGTTTGTGAAAACTCGTATAGATTATTCTTTGAGGCCGATACTCATGATGAATTTACTTCAAATTTTGTTTACCAGAAACCAAGAGAAGATCCAAGGTCTAGATCGGATAAGATTGAATCTTTGAGAGCATTATTAGAAGGTGATCATGGTTGGAAGCTGACTTTAGAGCCAGGACAAGATGCTGAAACTCTTGAAGAGAATGCTTTCACATTATTGCACGAAGGTGCCGAAGCTTACTTTGCCAAAATTAAGTCAGAAGATGTTGAAATGACCACAGAAGCAGATGCGGAAACTACCCAGGAAGCTAAAGATGATGAACCTGTAACTGAGTCTGGAGAAATAGGGAATGAAAATGAAGTTGTAGATTCAACAGCGAAACAACCTACCAAATCTGACGTTACAATTGATGCAGATTCTACTGTTGTTCAAACATATAATGACACAACTATCCAACAAGAAGGAAATGATACTACTACTGATGATGTTACTATGAACCACGATGATACTACTGTCTTTGAAGATGCTCAAAGCTGATATTTTACCTCCTCCCTCCTCCCTCCTCCCCCACCCCTCAAAATTTTATAACGAATTTTTTATAATTTGTATTCTACTAATATTATATTGTCACCATAACGATTAATTCTATATAAATGTAATACTATTATCGTCTAAATACACCTTCAGCGGCTGCTCTTGCTAATCTCTCAGTGGCGATACTATGAGCCAACCTTTCTCTTTGTTCCAATCGTTTTGCAACGTATGCCTTATCCTCCTTTATCAAGAGAATCCTCAAAATTATATCCTCAGCTGAAGTTTGTGCTGAAATAGGGTCAGTCAATGCCTCTTGGACATCTTGTGCAGCCTTTTTCCTGGACTTGGCAGTAGCATTGGCTATAATGGTTTTGCTCCGAACTAAGGTGCCTGCCCTACTCAAACTTCCTTTTCTTGGAGGTTCATTGAAGTTGGTCAAGGGTTCCCCCACCTCAAAATTGTTTCTGTCACGTAACGATCGAACAAAAGCAGGAGACAACCGCTCAACTTCTTGTCTCAAAAATTCACTTTCTCTATCATAATACACGGGAACTAGTAGCAAACCTTGATATTGTCCATTTTTCAAATCTTTGACCGGTGGTCCATTTCCATCGTTGTGAAAAAAATCAATACAAAGAAAGTTTAGCCATGAGAAGACAGTTTCAAGCTCCACTGTAGTTAATTGTTTTCCAAATCCACTTATACCGATCGAGTTTCCAACGTTTACCATGGCTGAAGTGACTGCCGATTGCCATCCACCTCCATTTGGAGTACTTGAAGGAGTAAGACGGGAACCGATGGTTGATAAATTGAATGTTTTCGCACTGGCAAGTCTTGGAAGTAAAAGTTCATCTGCACTTGATATTACGACTAACCAAGCTGCTAACATGACCTTCATCAATAATTCTTTGGACAAGAACTCTGCGAGAACTTGCAAGTTTGAATTTAGATAGTTGTAAAGAGGCATCATAGCTTGATCCATTTGTTCTTGTGTTGGTTTCAAATTTCCTGAACTTCCACATATAGACTTTAAGTTTGCTCTTGAAAAGCAAAGGTGAATAAACCTCGAGAACTTCTGTACAATCAACTTAATACATCTTTGTTGAGAACTTTTTAGTGCTCTATGAGCCCTTCCCATTACGAAAATAGCATCAGATCTTTCACTCTCTACAGCAACCTCAAGTAATACTCGACCTTGAGTGTCTAAATCAAGATAAATTTCTTGGGGTAATCCATCATGTTTGAAATTCCTTGGTTCTAGTTGTAATAAGGCTCTTCCACAGATAGAATGAGTACCAAACCTTTCATCCCAAACAGTGGCCGAAATAGTCAATACAGAATTAGCAGCTAGTGTGAGTTCAAATTCTTCATCCCATTCTGGATTGTCGGTACTGTTGATAGTTCTTGTCTTTGCAATTGTTTTTCTGACTTTAGTATCAATAAGGGTCAAATAAGGATGTATGTTGGTACCTGAAGATGAAGATTTAATATTCTCAGCTCTAACAATTCTAATGGAAAATATGTGACTTGTATATCTCTTTAATGAATTTGGATCATACCTAGCAACGGTTGAAGAGATGGTTTCAGGATCCAAGAAATCTTCAAGTTTAGTTAATTGTTCCATCATCGCAGAAAGATTATTAAGAGCTATGCATGTCTCGGGTTTGAAATTATAAGGATCCTCCGTTTCCAATTTACTTTGACCATTTTGAATATTAGATACCACCGTTTTAACATCGCTGAACCAATTGCCACTTTTTCGTTTCTCAAGATCATTTTCTTCCTTTAAGACATCTTCTTCATTTAGTTTATTAATAATTAACTCAGTCATCTTTGACGAGTATGTTAAGGCACCTTCAGAAATGCTTTTAAGCAAACTTGTATATATCTTTGCCAATTGAAATTCATTGGGCCAACCCAAACCTTTCAAGATTCTTAAGTATTCCTTGATTAAAGTGAAAATATCTAACACCGAAGAGCTAAATTTTTTAGAATCATCCTCAAGGTCAATCGGTTGAAAATCATCCTTATTACATGCTTCAACAACAATAGCTTGGATTTTCTCTCCACTCTCTGAAACCCATTGCTCCAAAAAGACATAAAAGAAGCCTTCCAAGTCAAAATTGAATACTGATTTGGCAAAGGAAACTTGATTGAATATATCTCTAATCTCATATAACGATTTATATGCCTCCAAAGTGTCCCCATAAGGCAATGATTGTTCCTTCTGTTTGGCGTATGCATCAATATGCTTCAAAATATTCTTAGAGTCTGAAGCAAACATTCCAGTTATAACAGCGGCAGCAGTTCGAGGAACGTCTAGAAACCCTAGCAATGGATTTTTATATCTCTTTTGAAGTAATTTAATGTCATCAACGATACTATTAGAAATATTTAGAATATGAACGATACTAAGAGTATCGTCTCTGGGTAAATTGGCCAATAGCTCAGCATATCTGGTTTCAGATCCTCTCAACAAATGTTTAGATAATTTTTTTTCCCATTTCTTTATAACTCCAGTTTCTTCAATCTTGTTGAAGAGAGCATCAGATTCAATATAATCTCCCAAAAATAAAAGATATGGACCAAATTTTGGTTTCACACTCTTGTTAAATATTAACAGCAAAGATTCCTTGATCAGTACAAGTACGCTATTATACGACCACATCAAATTATTGGCCCATATTTCCTGGTCTTTTATACTCCACGACAGTTTATCTTCCCATTCAAGCTTGCCTAAATCTTCAATGACTCTTTTACAAAAAGTTAAAACCTCAATTGTCTTGGGAATATTTATGGGAGCAATTTCTTTCGAATTGGTTTTGGAATTATTGCTGGTTGTAGATAACTTATCTTTCAATAACCCTGCGTTGTGGGCAGCAGTGTATAAAGCAGTTGCTCTTGTTGGGTAATCTATAAGCCAAAATTTGGAACAAAGACTTGCCAAATCAAGTACGTTTTTAGAAAACAATCTGGACTCTTGTTCTGACTGAATACTGTTTTCATCAAGATCAAAACATTTCTGAATAAGAACCGTGAAATAAGATCTACTTAATTGGTTGGTTGGAAGTATATAGAATTCCTCCCCAGTAGGTAAGGGAGGAGGTGCAATTAGTTTTAATGCAGCAGGAACTTGATACTTTGTAATCAATTGGTTACAGAATCCCAATTCTCGTTCTTTCCATGCCACATAATCTTCCTGGCACAAGAATGATTTTTCATTCAATTGACCAAGATCTTTATTCAAGAAAAATTGTACTTGTTGTATATCTTTATGTAATGTTTTTTCTTGTGCCAATTCTTTCAATCTAAATATATCTGTTTGTAGTTTTACTGTATCAGTTGTAAAAATTTTGCATAATAGTTGAATGATAGCCTGATCCATGTCAGTAACTCTAAACGAAGGTTGAACGTATTTCACGGACGCAGAACTTGATGAATTTGTAATCAGGGAAGAAGTCAAACCAATCTTATTTGTAGATTTTTTGATAGGTTTCAATGAATCTTTATATTCCTGTAACTTGGAAGTTATAAGTTCACTATTTTTATCCTTTTGGATTAAGCTAATCAACACTTGAACAAAACTTCCCGCTTGTTTAAAAATAATACTACTGACTTCATTAGCAGGAACAGTACCTAATTTCACCACCTCCTTGTCGGCACAAGATACAAACTTCATAACCAAGTACTCTGGTTTATTCACTCGAAGAACTTCATTTTTAAATTTGGGATCCAACAATTCACCATAAAATCTCAAAAGACACCTTCTGGTCAATTCATCAAAATAAAGATCTTGTTTCTTCATCGCTATTAGATTTAATCGCCTTTCAAGCAGTGGAATAAGGTAACTTGGTAAAGTTAATTCATTTTGTTCGTCTTGGTTATTTCTAGAATTACCATGTCGACTGTGATACTTTGATAGAGAAGTACTAGAGGAAGTTCCTCCATTTCCTATTGAGTTTTCCGAGGAGCTTGAACTAGTACTCGAATGTGATTCTCCATTGGCATTAGGTAATCTTATTGGAGTTCTAAATCTCGCTTCGTTACGATACTCCAATATAAGTAGCTTGACTACCGCTTCATAGATTCGATTCAAATCAACATTGTCATTGGATGGGTCTTCCGAAGTTATACGTGATAAGGATAGTAGACTCTGGGTTCTACTTGTTAGGTCCTTAACGTCCTGGTTCGCCATTTTGGTGATTGGGTGGACGACAGTGGAGGAGCAGAACGAAATCTGAATCCAAATCAAAAACAAAACTTAAACAATTTCGCACCTTTAGTCAATCAGTTCTGAATTCTGGGTCCGATATTTTCTTGATCGGGCCCCAAATTATGACGTGAAAGAGCATAAGGTGCGACTCTTAGTGTACGCTTAAATATATACGACGAGAAAGCTACCGTTGTTACATCGTAGTGGTGAACTACAATTAGATGGAAAGCTGAAAAATGGATAATTTTGGGGTGTTGAATGTTTATAATGATAATAATAGTACAAGGTTCTTTAGTATTTAAGCCTCAGATTCGCTCTCATCACTGCTAAGGTCCGGCTCTTCTTCTTCGTCTTCGTCTTCGTCTTCTTCTTCTTCCTGTTCACCCTCATCTTCTTCATCCGAAGACAATACTTTGACTTTTGAAGCTGTTTTCACTTTCTTCCCAGCATACAGCTTTTTAACATCCTCAGGATCTATCTTGACTTCATCTATGGGAAATATATGTTTAGATAATATCTTATTCATCTCGAAAGCTCCCACCGATTCTGTTGTTAGTATTTTGGTACAAGAAGTGACATTCACATCTCCTTTCTCCCTTCCTTCTCTCTCGTGAACACTCCGTTCACTAATTCAAATATACATACTCTTCTTAAATAACCTCAACAATTTATCGTCACATATAATTTGCCTCTTATCGCTTGGATTTTGTAAGTCATGTTCCTTTATATATGCCCAAAGAATCTTAACTACTTGAGGTCTGGAGCATTTATCTTGACGAATCACATCAGCAAGCTCGGCTGAAAGTGTCATCTCCTTATTAAACGGATTGTTCTTATTTGGAATCGTTCTCTTATCAACCTTCTTCTTCTTTATTCGACCACCTGAACGAGTCAAAGGAGAGTTATTGGCTGATTTCAGCAACCTTGCAGCCATAATAGCGTCCTGAGCTTCAATTTCTGCTCGCCTATCTTTCAAAGTTTTTTGTTCATTCTTTCTTTCGTCCAATAGCAGATAGTATCGTTCCATAATCACTTCATTAATCTGTTGCTTTAAAAAAAAATTTGTTAGTATGTTGTCGCTACAATCTGTCACAAGACAAGTCTCCATCTTATCATTTACTAGTCTAGTTGGGCCACCACTTTGTGGCCATTTTATATTACGTACCTTATGAGTATCCAAATTTACAGAGAAGAGCTCCTGTAAGGCATTTCTTATCTTTTTCACGGTAATTTTTTCCAAGTCTGCTACACTAAGAATAGCCTAAATGTTAGTAGTTGTATACAAGGAAGGGCACAAAAAGAAAACAGTAAAGAATCCCCTGAGATATAGTGGGTGGGGGGGGAAGAAGGACCACCATCAACAATTGAGTCCACATTCAGTACCAAATAACTTACGTCTATCGTTGGAAGATATTCGTCCGGTGTGTAATCAGTATTCATCTTTCTGGTTATGTTTTAGAATGAATGTATCTTTATCCAACTTTGGGTTGATTTTTGCATCAATCAATCCAACACCGAACTCTGAAACCACAACCACCAGGTATATGCCGGACATTCTACTGGGAATAGATGTGGTGGTAAGGTTACACCCGCATTCGAAGAACAGATTCAGATCTACACAAGATATTACAACAGGAGAAGATATGATAATCAGTATATATTATAAGATTTATCTAGCTATATTACACGTAAAATGACCAATAAAGGAGTAAATATCAAGAATAGAAGTAGAAAAGAACTGCAGAGGAGAAGGAAGTATACCTTTGGTGGGAACCTTTCAGAGAAAAGGGCTTAAAACGAAGCATTCACCAAGACTTCGCGTAATCATTTTCTCAACCGTCTACTCACACACTTCAAGGGATCACATTCTCTGTTATCTACTCACACATTTCATTCAATCTCGTTCTGTCACACCCTCCTCTCTTTCTCTCTATCTCTCTGATTCTTAAATTTTCTCACTCTCTCCATCGCTCTATGCATCACTCTCTCACTCACGTAGTCCTCTCAGTCATTTACTTTCCCTCACTCTCTCAGTGAATTCTTGATTCTCTCATTACCAATGCATACACAGTCACACACACTCACACACACTCTCTCTCTCCCTCTCTCTTCTCTAACTTTCCCTCTTCAAGCTCCTTGATTCTTCAAGTTTCTCTTATGCTGCAATTCGTTCTTCTTTACCAAATTCTTCCTTTCTTTCCTATTCAATGTTCTAGGATCAATCAATTCATCACTAGTTCCAGTAACTTTGTCGTCTATTTCAACTAACCATTGGTCGTCTAAATCCTTATTCTTACCTTTATAACCCCATTTAGGTACCCATTCACCACTTTCTTCGTTATATACCATCTTTCCATCTTTTGCCTTAGCCTTAATACCTTTCCTAGCAGCAAACTTTTCCCATTTGGTCATCGATTTAGCCTTTGGAATCGATTTTTCTCTTGGTAATAATGTGGTAGCATCTGGTAATTGAATTAAAGTCATGGTGGAATTTTGTCCAGTGGACGAACCTTGTGAGTCTGTGGTTGTTTTCACTGGTAAAGACAATATTTGATTAATTAATAATTGAACATTATCTCTGGTTACTGAAGTTAAGTATTGATCTCTTTGTTCAACATCCTTTAATTGGTTATTATCCAAAGGAT
Source organism: Chernovozyma sophiae-reginae (assembly GCA_030564725.1). Lineage (NCBI taxonomy): Eukaryota > Fungi > Ascomycota > Pichiomycetes > Serinales > Debaryomycetaceae > Chernovozyma > Chernovozyma sophiae-reginae. Next base: position 25,560 of record JAKTYG010000078.1, read on the forward strand.
TTGGGTCAAAAGTAGCCAAATTACCCAAATCAAAATTGTTTGGGATCGGTTTTTCAACCGTAACTGGCTTGTATTCCTTTTGCTCTGACATATTTATGCTAATTCTACGACTGAAGTACTAAAAATGAAAAACAAACAGGCTACAAAAGCAAAGTAACCATTTAATTCTAAGAGAACAAGACCTTTAATCTGTGCGATGAGCATGAGAGAATGAAAAAAAAATGATTGTGGGATCCTGTGTATGGGCTCAGACTCAAATTCGGGAACATCACAGCGGAGAGTTAGAGGAAAGGAGCGAGTCCTGGGTGCGAGTCCCCGGCGCGAAACGTCTCTGCTCTACCGAATACCTACCATCTCTAGATAAAGAAGGAATTGGATACTCTGGTGGATGTTCAGATCTACCTCTATATGATACTCAGCTTGTCAAATTTCAGATCTGGCTTCCCGCAGGGAACAGCTCTCCGCAGGAGTCTCCATGAAATGGCCCGAGCGGAGCGGTAGTAGATGTCCCCTACAAGTTGTAGATAGGGAGCTATGACGCTCCGCTGGCGGCTTCTCGCGAAGAGTCACTACGTGGGATTCTGGCTCGCTCTGCTCGAGTGCAACTGGGAAGGATGAGAAGAGTAGCTTGTCCATTGATTGCTATTGTTTATTCCTGTTTCTTGTAGTAGATCCATATGGGATCGTCTCTGTATTTATTGTTACTATTTAATCTAAGACACGAGTAAAATTCCTGCTTTTATCTCACTACTCTCTATCTATTCTTAGTGGTGCTTGACTTAACGCACAACACTCACTACTATCAGTAGCTATTGGGCCGTACTTACAAGATACAAAGGATCACTCAGTAAGTTCGTGGACTTGTGGACTGGGCAAGTTGAACTCATTGCATTGGGACCCTTGGATTCCTTGGCTCTCGAGTGCTCTCGCACCACTTTTTCCACCTATATTCTTGAGCTTTGTACAGAGCTTCTCCATATCCATATAGAGACTATAATCATCACAGATATGGCTCCACCAGCCATAACAATATGTTTTATATTTTCCTGATCAAAGTCTTCTGGTTCGGCTAACCCTGGAGTTGCAGAGCTTGGCAATTTTGCCGCTTCAACTAATTGAATGAAAAGCTCATGAAGTGATGATGTCCATGTAGAGGAAATGTACAACGGTGAACTAAGATAAAGATCTCTGGTATAATTTTCCGGTTGAGAGTCCGATCTTTGCAGTTGTTTATCCAAATCAGCCTTCAAAGCAACAAATACACTTGGAATTTCATCCAAATTGGTTGCATATTTTTCTCTTAAATCAACTAAGTACTGAAATGATTCAGGATCTGAAGAATCATATGCATAACAAACAACATCACATTGATCAAGACGCAGTTTGTTTTCAAGAATTGCTGGTTCTAATTCACCTAATTCTTCAAGAATTAGATAACATTGTTTACCTCCTCTCAATTCAATATCCTTTACACATAGTCTGGGCTTTATGGTTGGTGAATAAGTATCGCTGAATGAACCTTTAAGAAACAGCTCCAATAAGGAAGTTTTACCAGATTGAGGAGCTCCTAAAATAAAACAATTAAATACATTTCGGTCATTAACTGCTTGTCTGTAAAACTTTCCTTGCTTTTGTCTTCTTTTTCTTGGTTTGGTCACTTTCAATGCCCTCACTGAGCTTTGATCATCAAATCCAAGATATGCCAAATATTCTAAGGTAGTCTTATGGTCAAGAAATGTGGTTAGATTCCATTGAGCTAACCAACCTTGTAGAGATACATAACCTTCTTCATTGCGTACAATCGAACTAGGAAATTGTGAGTCTCTCCAAAGTTTGGGAATCCCTGGCGTTGGTAAAAATAAGTTTGTTAATTCTTCTTCATCTAACCCTCCATCGTTATCTCTATCAAATTTTAAGAAAAGATCAACCAAAAATCTATAACCAATAGGTCCTAATTCAACACTTGAATTTTCTGGAACATCCAATTTAGGATATAAGAATTTATCATTTAATGATAAAGAATTTGTGTAATGGAAAGTTCTTAAGATACCCCAAATTGTTTCATGTCTTCCTCTTTCAGCATACATTTTATTTAAGAATATAAATCCATCTTCGGAAATTCCTCTTGTTTCACCTTTAGAATCAAGTTCTGGGTATATTACTTTATTAATATTCTGTAATATTGTTCGATATTGCTTTGGGGTAGAAGCTTTATTAAAGCATTTCATGTGTAATTTTGAAAACTCTTCATAATTTAAATATCCATCTTGATCTTTATCACAAAGAAAGAAGACTCTTTTCAAAGCAGTAACACAAGAAGGTTTCAAACTACCTTCTTTTGAATCAAATATTGGAGATATTGGATGAGTGATTGCTCTTTCACATAAATAAAAAGCTTCACTAACATTATAATTCAATTTAGCACTACATCTAATACAAGCTTCAATTTCCTTAAATTCATTTATAAGTGGAATGAATTCTTCTGCATTTTGTTGTTTTGGAGTTCCTGATGTTGAATCAAGTATATCAGATTTATTTGCACATAATACAATTGGTAAACTAACCCCCATTGATCTAAACATTGATAGCCAATGTAAAGAGATCCTTTCATAAGTATAATGATCAGCATATACTAACCAAATAGCATCAGCTCTTTTCAATTCCTTTTGAAGTTGTGGTATATCTGATGAATTTGTATCAACTAGTACTGTTGATTTGGGTATATACTTCAGTACATTTACTGATCCATTACTTAAAAACAAATCTGGATCTAATGGATTCTTAGAAGCAGAACTATCAGATTCTGAACTGTATTCATAAGTATTAGCTACATAATCTTCTCTTGAAATTGTAACTGGAGGAATCACCAGTTGGATATTTGGTTCAAATTCTTCTTTAAGTAGAGCAGTGATCAAAGAAGATTTACCTACAGTTTCATCTCCACAAATCACAATCCTAATTGAATCTGAAGACATAGTGAAGGATTCCAAGCTCTAGTTGAGAGAAAACTCGTTTTTTGAAGAAGAAGAACAAAAATATATAGATATATATATAGATATAGATTTAGATATTGATATGTTTATGTTCTAGTCTGTTTTACTATGTCTAGGTTGATCGTTATTTGTTTGGGTTCCTCTGCATTTTGGGGTTGCGAGAAGATATTTGTGCTCTCCCAGTCCTTCTCCCAGTTCTCTCCGCTACGCCCGCTGTGCTCAGATTTTTCTTAGGGGCCGCTCAGCAACCGCCGCTCACTATCCTGCTTACCTTTGAACGCAAGATGACTCGCGATTACAGATTACATCTTTCAAGAATTCAGTTCTATTGAAAGGTCCTTTTCTCTCAATAACTGTATTTATTATGTTTATAAGAACTTTAAGACCTCTGAGGTTGGTTCGCTTCTATTCGCAAGTGCCAGAAGGAGACTACGAGCGCAAAATATACGACATCTTGTCCAAAACATTCCTGCCAGTTCATCTTGAAGTTAGAGATGTTTCTGGAGGTTGTGGATCAATGTTCGCCATTGCAGTAGAAAGCAAGCAGTTTAAAGGAATCCCAATGGTTAAACAACATAGATTGGTGAATGAAGTATTGAAGGATGAGATTTCTAAATGGCATGGGTTGCAATTAAGAACAAAAGGTGTATGAGTAAGAGAGACAAATTGTATATCATCGATAATCCAGAATGGAGTATAATAATACAAATGAGTGATGTCGTTAGGTGAAATTGTAGAGGAGGATAGTAGTTAGTAGTCTAGTCTATTTTGTCGGTATCGTTTTTTGAAGGATACATCGCCTAAGCAAACTAATGCTGGCCTGTGAATCTATGGTAATGCCAATTACAAATTGGATATAGATCAACCTTCTTGTTGAAATTTCAGCAACCCTCGATGGCTCAGTAAGAGCTGCTTCTGGTGAGAAAAGGCGAAGAAATTTGTGCGCTAAATTTTAGCGACTCTGACCCTTGCTCTTCCCCTAGAAACCATTTATTGTAAATAGATTTGCAGCCTGAGATCAAATATGGTTACCCACTGTTTGTCTACATCCAACACATACAACCTAAGTCTCTCCAGTGACTGGGTCATTTTCATCACCATTTTCACCATCATCTCACCACCATCGATTTATCCTCGCTGTACTCTCCCTCCCGCGCACCTCGCGTTCCCCCTACATCTCACCATTCCCTTTTTCCATTCACTAAACACCAATCTACAATCTTCACTTGCTTCTGAAACTCAAGTTCCAATATATATTTAGTCAACTACCATATCTAAAGTTCTCACTCGACAACTTCTTCCTTCTCTTCAATTATCTCTTCCTTGATCTCTTCAATAAGCTCTGCTTGAACTTCATTCTTCACTTCTTCAGAATGGGCGTAGTGTCTTCTATAAGATCTCCAGTCTTCTAATTGTTTACGACGTAATAAGATAGCTTCTCTAGTGGCAGCATCGGCTTCCATGGCATCAGCTTCATCGAATTGAGCACTGTATTCACGTAAATTCTTTCTTACCTTCTTTCTATCAGCAGCATTCAATAACGATGCGGGTCTTGGTCTCCAAATAAATTCTTTGAATTGATCAATCGATTCGTCTCTTAATAAATTACCAGTGAATTCATAAAGTTTAAAACCATTTTCAATTGTATGTAACCAACCTGAGGACCAGGCAGCAACAAAACGTCCGGATGGATCCCAAGCTAACAGAGTCATACCTGCAAATCTTTCAACTTTCATAAGTTTAACATTTCCAACTGGCTTCTTGTTATTATTATTATTATTATTATTACTATTATTGGATTTATTATCATCTTCATATTGCGTATCATAGAATTCAAGTTCCCCATTATTCTTGGCAATAATGGCAAGAACAACATATCTTCCCTTAGGACTCCACGCAATAGTATTGGCATGTTTATCAGTAATCTCCTTATAACAGACATATTTAGAATTAAGTGCATTGTTATTCTTACCAGACTTTTGTAATTCAGGTCCATAGAAAGAAACGACATTCTTTGGAATTGAAACATTAACATTTCCATCATCTAATCTTGAAATAGTTATGAATCTTTCTGACCTTGGTTCCCATGCAAAATTGTACACAACGTCCTTTAATTCCAATTTTTCAACGGGTATATCCTTCTCTCCTAATTTGAAGAATTCTAAATTGGAGAAGAAAGTCTTTTTAGATTTCGTATGACGGTCAACTTTCACACAAAGAAAGTTACCTTCATCTTGCCAATGCATTTTACAATCACTAACTTGAAACAAATTAATGGTTCTAATGATATTTCTGGTTGGAATTTGCATCAATGCAACTCTTGCAGTTTGATTACTACTTTCAGGAGTCCAATAAGATAAAATATGTTCTCCTCCTTCCTTTCTTGGACCTGCTAAATAAACAGGAGCAGGAGCCCATTCAAAATCAACGATATCATCAATTTTAACCAATTTTTTATCTAATAATTGGAAATTGGAAGTTTCATAAATTGCCAAAGCTCCTGGTCCTTGACGAGCACAATATTTGTCATCATGGGACCATTTAACTAATGGCCAAGGCATTTCCTTTTGACTTTCTAAATGTGGAGGTAATGCAAAAGTTCTTGCTGGTTCACCAGTAACTAAATCCCAAATGACCAATTTATGACCATTACTTTCACTACCAAATGGGTAATGAGCTCTTTCTCTTGCACTATCTGGAATAGCAATAGGTTGAGGTGATAAAGTGACCATATAACGTTCATTTGGTGAAAAATCAATCAAACGGACTTGATTGTGGATAAATTTCTTACAACTTTGGAAATCTGCTCCACCCCATGATTGAATTCCTTGAGGATGAACTGAAAATAAATAAGTTCCCTTTGGTGAAAACTTAGCATAAGTGGAAGTAAAACCTTTTCTTGGTTCAATTACTGGTTCTGGATCATTCTTCTTCTTATTCCAATAAATACCAACTGTTTCAGAAAAGTGTTGAACAAATTGATCACGTCCTTGTTCGTCTTGTAACCAAGATCTTAAGTATCCTATATCCTTATGTGGTTCAACTTCTGGTTCAGAGAAAGTGGTTGGAATATTACCTTCTACTCCATACTTCTCAATATCGCTTAATTTGTTTACTAATAAACGATGCTTTTGATCCAATTTCTTACCATTCAATTGTTTAATTGCTGCTTCTGCCATTTCATGAGTTTTAAATTGAACGAAAAGAAATCCCTTTGACATTCCATCTTCTAATGGCATATAAATACCATCATCACCTTCAACAACTTCACCGACAGTATTGAAAAGTTTTTTCAACACTTTAGTTAAAATTGGAACTTTGGCCTCTGGCGCAATTGGTGCTCCATCTACAACAACATAACAATCTAAACCGAAATCGGCACTAACTTGATATTTGGCTTCTAAATCGGTGTAATCAATGTCATCAAGCTTGATCTCTTTTTCAAGAGATTTCACATACTCAGCCTCTGACATTTCTGGCATCTTTGCTTATGTCTTATCAATGGAGAACTTCTAAGTTGATGTTAAGTTTATCCTCTCTTCGAGTTTTTTTTTTTCAGCGTTGAGAATGAAAAATTTGATCCTTAAGTTACACAAAACCCCTTCTTATGATCTACAGGAGGCTAGCGATAAAGTCTACAAGTGAAGGTGTTAAACGTTATTATGCAATAGATATCTCTTCTAAAGGATCGCTTCATGTGCAGAGAACAGTATGAAAGACCCTAATACTTTAGTTTCTTACATTTGTCTCATTTTTCGCTTTTTTGGCTCTTTGGCTCTTTGGCTCATGATCCTATTCTGGACAACTCATTCCTTAATTTGGCGTTTTCAAGCTCCAATTCTTTCAATCTCTTATGTGAAGCCTTGCTTTCATAAACCCTTGCTTCGCGTTCCGTTTTCCATCTATTGGTCAATTCTTCTAAACGTAACTTGGCTCTTGGTGATGAAGTCACCTTATCATTCATCTCTTCACCTACTTCAGAAACATCTGTTAGCGCATCGTTCACTTGATTTAATTCATCTATTCGTTGTTGCAACTTTGAAATATATTCTTCTTTCTTCCTGGTCTCTTCTCCTTCTTTAAGTAGTAACTTGACATGATCATGAACTATAATATCAACTGCTCGAGCAAAATATTCAAACACTGACTTATGGTATTGGTAAGGCTTTTTCAGGGTAATACTTTCCCATTTTTTCTCTTGATCAACCATATCCCTAACATTATTGGTCTTGAGCCACTCTATCTTTCTTTTGGGATCCTTTAGGGAAACATCGTCAGCAATTTTAACGAATGAATCTAAAAGTTTTTGAAATTCGGAAATATCAAACAGTAAAAGCTCTTCGAATTGATACTCCAAAACATCGAGTTTCTTTAAAGATAATTCTTCCCGGTCACTTTCACTTTCTGGTTCTTTGTTGATCACTTTTCCTGCTAAATCACGTTTGAAATTTATCTTTTGGAGGGCTATTTTCTCGTTATTGAGTGCTTCAATTGTATAACTAAGTCGTATCTTTTCTGCTTGCAAGATCCTTTGCTTTTCTACAGAAGAATCCAACTGTTGAGTGAGTTTTGCAATGATTATCTTATCAGCTCTAGATTGTGAATTCTCTTGAGTTTTCCTCAACAATTGACTTGTTAATGATTCGATAGTTTGTGAAGATTCTGTTTGAAGTTTTCGTAATTTCGTTTCCAAAGTCTCCTGCTCGCTGTGTTGACCTTTCTCTTGTATGCTATTAGACAATTCTTCATCTAAGTTGTTGTTCTTTAGAGCTGAAGTGCTACGTTTTTGAACAGATGAATCAGTACTCTGGATTTCACTTGTCGTTGCGGACGATAAAGTTTTGTTTGTTTTCTCTTGATAGTTTTCATTCACCAGATTCTGAAGTTTATCGACCATTCGTTGGTACTCCTCTAATTTGATATCAATCGATTGGTTAATACCGGTCAACCTCCTGTTTTCAGCCCTTAATTGTTCAACATCATATTGATTTGACGATGCTGCAATCGAATCACATAGTTGATTGAATTTTTGATTAATTTGAAGATAGTTATGTTTCAATTGTTCTGAACTGCTTATTTCTTTACGTAATTCAGATTCTACTCTTGACGTATTGCCCACATGATAAGCTACTTCATTCTGCAATTTCTCTAAAGTTTTGATTAGATCTTCGATAGTTGTGACGTATGCCTGCATTTGCTTAGATGTTTCAGTTGAAGTTGAAGGTGGCAGTGGATAATGCTGTTGTTTGCTGTTATGGTAGCGGGAGAAAAGTAAAAAATTGATTTCCGATTTGAGGATTTCAATCTTCTCTGCTAAGTTGTTGGATAGCATTGAATTTTCTTCCACTACCTGTTTCCCTAAAGCGTTTTCAATTTGCACTCTTGCGGCAGAAGAAGAAACGAAATTTGTACTTAGAAAGACCTTCAACAATTCATCGAGTAAGTCAGACCATTTTTGGATTTGTTCATTAGTTCCTTTCAATATATTCTCCTTATGATGTAAGCCATTTTTAAACATTTCTAAATTGGAGTATAAATCTTCATTGAGTTTAAAGATTTCATTAAATTCTTCTTCTTGATCACGATATTGTTTTTCTAACGTTTGGTACTCTTGTTGTAGTTTCTCTAATTTTGTAGAATCCAGTTTGGATTCAGAAATCATAGAATGCAGCTCATTTAAATCGTGCAGTTGAAATTGAAGTAAGTCTCTCAATTCCAAAAGATCATTATTTTGACTTTTCTGGATCAATTTCTGTAAGAAGTCTTTGAAAAACTTGATCTGTATTCGATACCCAACGATTTGTTTATTGAGATCTTCAAGCTTTGAAGTATTAGAACTAGTGAAAGATCCCGCCGTATAATTCTGTAACTTAGTGTCAGGAAGGGCCCTTATATTGGGGTCTTCTGAGTATGTTTGGCGATTCGAAGACCTAAGTTTGCGCCAAGGAGTTGAGGATGTCGATTTTGAAGAAGGTATATGTGACAGACTTGCAATTTTAAGTTGAGCCAAATTCAAATGCGTAGCTTCATCTGTTGGCAAATCTTTATCTAATTGAAATCTGGTATCATCATAATCAATAGAGTTAATGAAGGAATTGATTGAGTTATTGTAATCGGGGTTGTTTGCTTCTAGGAAACTTGAGTCAACTGAATGTCTTGATATTTCATTATCATGGTCAAGACTTGCAAAGCCTGCAAATGTGTTGCTTGAATCTGGGATGAATGAAGGGCTATGGCTCTCTCTAGAACTCTTTGAGACCGAAACTTGTTGTTCCTGTACTGTCCGTTGCATATTCGAGTCAAGTCTATCCTGTTGCACTTCATTACTCATTCTTTTTTCAGTATTCAGATCTGAAACAATACTTCCCTCGCGTGTATGTAAGTCTTTAAGCACCTCTGAATTTTCAATCTGTTCTTGCAGTTCAATTGGCTCCTCAAGCTGAAGTCTGTCTGGAGATGACAACGCACTATAATTCTGTAGTCGTATTTCAGCAGCACCTATCTCTGGATTCAGAACAAAGGGGCTAGATGCGCAGGATGAATTAGATGAAGTGATGGATACCGTACCAAACTTTGACGGCGATCTAAATTGTACCTTAGCTTCAAGCGCTTCTGAATTATCAGTTGAATTGGCTTGTGTTGTGTTATCGTAAGCTTCAATTTGGATATCATTTGACTTCGATTCAGTCGTTTGTGAAGCCTCCAAAATCTGTTCCTGAGGTTCTACTTTTGGTGAGCCTTTCTCGATTGGATCAGTGTATGACTCCAATGACACTTCAGCACTGCTAGCATCCATAATTTCACCTAGAGAACCTCTTCTTATCAACCAAATTAGCCCAAATCCTTACAGTTAGAGATTTGTATCATCAAGAACTCTCGCGTAAATTCGAAACCAAAACAAAAGATATGCAGGAAGAAAACTGGCCGTGAGCCTTAAGACAAAGTTGTGAGGTTCTATCGAGTCTTGAGCTTCTCACAAACGGTGAGGTTCAAACTAACGATGAGCTTCAGACAAGCCTTGAGAGATGGTAGCTAACTTTCACCTACGGGTATGTTGGTGGGGTTTTCATCAAATGCAATTAATTCCTCAGTTCCTCAGTTACTGATCAAGAGCACCACAAATTTACATCATTCGCATAATATCGAATAGATCTCAACTCTGTATGGCAGGAGAGTCATGTGAGTATTCAACTATCTAATAATATTTCTAAACCCATCTTGTGTATTTTATCTGCAAATCTAGTTACATATATAATTAAGTCTCCATTTCTGCATCTTCTTCCGCATCTTCTTCATCATCATCTTCATCTTCTTGTTTGGCTAATCTTATAGCTTCCTGTAATAAACTATCAGGAATATGTTCATGTCTTCCTCCAGTTTCTTCAAGAGAACACCAAGTGATTTCTAATTCATAATCTTTATCTTTATTATCTTCATGAGCTTGATCAATTATCTTTGCTGCAACATTAATTGCTTCTTTGACGGTCAAATCTTCAAAATTTAATTTTTCTAATTCAGATTTTGCTGTTTGACGTCCTTTACCAGTGGCTGCTCCAGTATAACCCCAACAAGTTCCACTTGGTTCAATCATATATAAATGAGGTCCATTATCATCTACTCCTCCAACAATTGCTACAATTCCAAACGGTCTTACCGAATTATAGCAAGTGTAATTTTGAACATAAATCCCCAATCTATCCATTAAGTGAGGTACTGATACTGGACTTTTGTATAATGATTTAAACGATTCTGCTTCATCTCTTCCTCGATTGGTGAAATGACGTCCATCCGGTAAAAGTCCAGAATATGCCACTCCAATATGTCTATCAATAGTTTGAATTCTTTTGTTCAGTCCTGGTACAAGTAATTTGGAATTTATGATTTTTTCTACTGCCAATACTATACCGTCTTTGCATTTAAGACCAATTGATGTTCCTCCATTTTCAACTGCCTTCATTGCATATTCAACTTGGAAATTTCTTCCGTCTATTTACGAGTTAGTATTGAATCAAACTGATGTTGAATATTTGTAAAGAAGTTCAATAGGTGAATATTAACGTTTTAGTTTTAATGTCTTCCCATTCTTTCTCATTAAGAATCTCCTTCACCGTCCAACCCGCCTCCCTCCCATTACCACTTCATCTTTCACTTTCCATTTCTTGTTTCTTCTCAATTGCTCTAAGTAACAATATTTGTCACTGTGAATCGATAAATATTGTACATACCTGGTGAAAAGACACTGTTAGATAAATCGTAACCAGTACCAATTGATGTCTTGATTGTGTTGTTAGTATGGGGTTCACATATTATAACTCTGAAGCTTCAACTATAAATTCTAAGTTCCACACTTAATTACAGCTGCTTGTCACGTACCATTGTATAGTTAAATGTATTAACTTTTATATCTTAGCTACTGTTAATGCTAAAGATGAAGTACTATCTAAACTTCTTCTTTGCCAGAGATCGCCACCGCTTGAGTTGAATTGTTGAATTTGAGAACAGAGTTATCTATGTGCAGGATGTATTGAGAATGAATATATATAGATATTTGTGTTTATATGCCGAACTATACTCGCCAACCCATGGATAAGCTACACGGTTGAAGAGAGAGTACTCAAGAAAGATCATGTTACAAGTTGCCTTTTCATAAGACGAGGCATTCAACATGGCACCGAGATTTGAATGGCCATGGATGGGGATATTAGTATGTTAATCTTTGTTTTTTACTTGAAAGAGATGTAGTTTGTAGAAGCTGTGACGCGATTGATATGATAAGACAGTTTGGTTAGAGATAATGGAACGAAGCTTGTAACGAAGCTTATACCAAATTGTTATTAGGAAGAGCTTGTGACATAAATTGTAACTAAAGTGCTATGAATGAAATCTTTTACAGGGGCGCTACGAGGAAGCACTTTTTACACAACAAACGCCACTGAGCCTCTACGAAGAAAAGCTTTGTTGCAACAAAACAGCTACGACTAGATGATAATAACATACTGACTATGTAGATACCAGTTCTAATTATTTCAGGAGTGGGATATGGCTCTCATTATTTTGTTTTTAAAAGACATATGTCTATGGAAGGACAAATAGCATTCGAATTGTGCCTTACTATGGTTTGGATATCATATTACCTTGCAATAGTTACCAATCCTGGCATGGCTCCTAAAAATTTCTTACCTCAAAAAGGTGAATGGAGACGTTGGTGTAAAAAATGTGAAAATTATAAACCAGAACGGTCACATCATTGTAAAACTTGCAATATTTGTGTATTGAAAATGGATCATCATTGTCCTTGGACATATAATTGTGTAGGACATGGCAACTTACCTCATTTTTTAAGATTTCTAGTATGGGTAATCATATCTACCACATTTGCATTGATTCAATTAGGTTCAAGAGCTATACAATATTTCAGAGATAGCAAATTACCAGCGTATTTAGTAAGTAAATCGGAAATGTTTGCTGTGTTATTGCTCCTTCCAATCGATTTTTTTGTTCTTTTTACGATCATGATCCTACTCGTTCGCTGCATAATAAACTTGGCATTTAGAGGTAAAACTGAAATTGAAGTATGGGAAACTCAAAGAATTGAATCACAATTGAGAAATGGAAGAATTTGGAATCAAATTAGAAAGAATTACTTTCAATTCCATGGACGCAATTTACCTAAGTTGGTATCATGGAGCAACAGTTCAAGATACTTTAGAGATCTTGCAGAAGATGAATCAGAAACTGAATTATCTCACAGACATAATGGCGAACAAGTGGCTAGGAGTAGACAAAATAATCAAACTTCAGCTCTGGAAGATTATAATTCTGAGGATGATCATGTTGACGGTGATGAGAGCATTGATCCAGATCCTGATTTTACAATAGATGATTTAATATTTCCCTATGATTTAGGAATTTACAAGAACCTAGTAGATGGATTAGGTAGCCCCTTTGTTTGGATGTTACCCTGGGGAAGACCTAAAACTCTGGGGTTCCATTTTGAAAAGAATGAATTTGTTGAAGAGGATCAATTGAGTTTGCCATGGCCTCCAGATGGTGGACACCAAGAATTTGTGGAAGATGGTGCTTCCAGCGGTATAGAGATGCAAGATTTGGCGGGGGCCCGTGATATAAATCGAGACCCCATAGATGGTTTAAGGAGAACTGCGTGGATGAATGACATGGGTGAAGACTTGGACTATTTTGGGGTTGATATAGAAGTGGAAGAAACTGAATATGACCCAGTGCCTTCCAAGTGAGGGTACTGCTACGCAGTATATTGCATGAAATCACAGCAGAAATTGCTACATTAATGTCCATGGCCAACTAGGGTATGGTTAGGGTATGGTTCCAGAATCAATTGCTGTACATTTGGGTGTGATAGAAACTGATTATTTATAGGGACCAAGGACGAGCGAGTTATTGGTAATTGATTAGAGTGGAAGTATTAATCGCAAATTATATTCTATGAGATTTGTTACTATTATTGCTACCGTTGTATTTGCTTTTACTGTCAATGCCTACTTGATCGTAAGGGAAGGAGAAGCTGTGGATGAGGTTAGCGAGGGACTGTTCTGCGTTGGAGATGATCAGTGTGATAACTCAGGCTCAAGAAAGGAATCTCCCAGAGCTGAAGTTGAAGCTGAAGATAACCATGACATCCAGTATAGAAGAAGTTGTCAGAATGATCACGGCAATGATCATGGCAATGACCATCAGAGTGACAATGGTGGTCGTGGACAGGATGGCGATCACAAAGGTGGTGGAACTGGCCACCAACCCAATAATTGTAATAACGATCACCATAACAATGGGCACTACAGAAATTGATACCACCATAAGACACCTTAGGCATTTTCTAAGGAAGTGTAGCTTTAAGGGATGGTAATAACCAAAGATGTACCTTCATCTAAGAAGAAATCGACTGGAGAAACCATTGACTGGGTCGTCACAAGGCTAATCCTAATGATGAAGTATTTGGAGCTTCGAATTTTAGTTGGTATTTAGTTAAAGACTGGCTAGTTCTTGTTTACGACTTCTATTTTTTAGTTTAGTTAGCCTGTTATCCAATCCGATTGTGGGAACGGTTGCAACAAAATTGCAGCCATGTCCCGCATTTGATCTCTGGGTCTCAAGAATCTTTGCCAATGGAGAAAGTCTAAGAGTCCCCAAGTGCGGAGTGGACTTGCTTGACCGCTCCGCTAGGGCCATTTCATGGAGACTCCTGTGGAGGGCAGTTTCCTGACGGGAAATCAGAACTTAAGCATAGAGTTGAATTCATGAAAAAAGTCTTTTTAATGAAGGATCCCTTAATTTTTAGTGAGATTGAGCGTTCCTGGGGCGCTTAAAAGGCAACGTAGTATCGAAATTCCCACTAGGGAACAGCTCTCCGCAGCAGTCTCCACGAAGTGGCCCACGCGGAGCGGTAGAGAAACCCCGACCTCACCTCCTAAGTCATATTGGGTTGTATGCAGTCCGCTTACCTCAGTAGGATTAGGGGGTCTTGATGGGAGTAAAGGACGACTGAAATTGACATTGGGTTATCTCTAGTCATCTGTTAGATATTCTACTCCGTAGATAAATAGTTTAAGGGCTCAGTGTAGTGTCACCGTCAGTGGTTAAATCGACTATGAAATACATTGTATGCAGGCTCCCAAATTAGGGTCTCTTTGAGCTTAAAGTTTGAAAGCTGCAAGATGAGCTCCTCAGCCGAACGCCAGCAGCGGACAAGCCTATAACAGCTCAACCAAACTTTTACTAAATGGCTGGTTTACTAACAGAGAATAGACTATGCTCTTGTGGTGTTCCAGAACTACCAAAGAAAGATTTCTCATTTACTTGGCAACATCTAAGACAAGAAGTGCTCACACCAAAACTGAAATTGAGTGCGAAATACTTTGGAAATAGTGATATCAAAGTGTGGCCCCGAAATGCGATGTGTTAAGACAATTCAAGTAAATCTAGGACCCAACGATATTCATCTTGGAACTTCAGAAAAAATAAACATTTCACCACCGTCTTAATGTCTTACATGTTCTAATGAAAGCAACTTTTACGTAGTTAGACCCCTCATCTCTGTCTTTCGACTCCCCGTTGAACTGTCGGAAATCAAAGTCCCCAACGCAATGCAAGGAATCCCGCAGCCAACGGCCCATCGAAAGAACTCTCAGACTTCTAAATGAATACGGTGCTTCCTGCATGCAAGTTGATGAAGTCGATGAAATAACCTTTATAAACGTACCATCACCTCACGTGCCCTTGTATAATTTTTCACAACTATGGTCATTGCCACAGTTATATAAGTTAACATCCCCAATATTATAAAGGTTAAGTGCATAAGGGAGAGTCTTCTCTTCAAGAATTAAGATTTTAGTTTTTTTGAATATTCATTAAAAATTATTTAATAATGTCCACTAAGTCTAGCTTACGTTTAGGTTCCACCGCTCCAGATTTTGAAGCTCAAACTTCCAATGGTTCAATCAAGTTCCATGATTTCATTGGTGACTCTTGGGTTGTTTTATTCTCCCATCCTGATGATTTCACTCCAGTTTGTACCACTGAATTAGGTGCATTTGCTAAATTAGAACCAGAATTTGCAAAGAGAGGAGTTAAGTTGGTTGGTTTATCTGCCAATGGTACTGAATCCCATAAGGCTTGGATTAAAGATATCGATGAAATCACTGGATCTAAATTATCTTTCCCAATTATTGCTGATCCAGAAAGAAAAGTTGCTCATTTATATGATATGATTGATTATCAAGATGCTTCAAACGTTGATGATAAGGGAGTTCAATTCACTATTAGATCTGTTTTCATCATTGATCCAAATAAGAAGATTAGATTGATTTTAGCTTACCCTGCTTCTACTGGTAGAAACACTGCTGAAGTTTTAAGAGTTGTTGATTCTTTACAAACTGGTGATAAATACAGAATTACTACTCCAATTAACTGGGTTCCAGGTGATGATGTTATTGTTCATCCATCAGTTTCTAATGAAGAAGCTAAGACTTTGTTCCCAAAATTCAGAATCATCAAGCCTTATTTACGTTTAACTCCATTGGATTTATCTGAAGCCAAATAAGGGAAATCTTCAAAGATATCGTTTGTTTTGAATTTGAAGTAAGTTGACTGTAATATTGACAAATTGTGGAAAGAAAAAAAAAAAGATAGTTCAAGCTCAATTGTAGTTTTGGTGTAAAGTTTGGTCTCTAGCATATTTGATGTCTAAGTGAAAACTTTAGAGAGAAAGACTCAAATGGTGGAGGGGTGAGAGTAAATTTACTCTAAATTTTTCAAATAATTTTTGTTTTTAAAATCAAAAATTAAAAAATTCAGACTCTGTTATACTTATTCTCTATCAATTGACACTCTAATTCTTGAGTTGATTTAATTGTAGCGTATGGTAAGTGAACCCACATGGTGGTAGGATCGATTAGTGAGGATCTCAAAATCTCAAAATTGGGTTCCCTCTTCTTTTTTTCTATCAGAGCCGCGCTCTGATCTTACTAAGTGCATTCTGGCTAATGAGTACAGTCTTCTCATTTTAATTCCAATTCTAAAGATAAAGGGCACAGTATATGAGTGGCAAGAAACTATTGAAGTTTAATAATTAAGAATCAACATCAAGGAATTTTGTTATCTTTTGGTTATGAAGCCGACTTTGCGAACGTTATCGCGAGCTGTATTGATTTCAAGACCTTCTTCTGCCTCTGCCACTGCCATTGCTACTACCACTGGTCAAGGTATATCTCATCACTATGGGAATCATTATCTTAGTCGTTACCAATCTACTGGTGATTATACAATAACTTTAGCTACAACTCAAAATATAGTCGTAAACTCTAAATCTCATATCCTATATAATAAACTCTCGTTCACTCCTAATGAATCAAGTGATCCTGAAAAGCAGAATCAACAACGGTTAGCTAACCTTGGTAATACAATTGAATTGATCAAGACTCTTGTTCCTCACATTGTTTCCAAATCACTTCCAAAATCATTAATATCTCATGATATATTGCTAAGAATATGTCCTAGTCATTTTGATGATTACAACGCATATTTGCCGGCTATAAAGGGACATGTCCCTTACTATGCAACTTGTAAATTATTACAACTTTTCTTTAGCTCGGTGATATCTGCTGCTAATGTTAAACTTCGAATTCAATCAATAAGAACTGATTCGAACCTTTCTGGTCATGCTTCGGTACATCCTTTATATTGTGTATATCCTGATTCTACTAAAATTATGGTGAGATGGACCACCTGCCTTGAACAGGAGGAAGAAGAAGGGAAAGAGAATGGTTCACATCATCAAGATGAAGGTAATGACAAACTTCATAAATTTAATCCCTTAGAAAAATTAAAATCGGAGGGTTGGTCAAAGGTTTCTACTTCAAAATTTGTAAATATTCCCAATGAAACTATCCCAAGTGCTAAAAATCCATTAAGTTCAATTACTTCAACTTTAGCTGAGCTAAGTTCAAGTATTAAAAACGTTGCTAATGATAAAAAGGATCTAGAAAGAGTAATCTCTGGAATCTTTATCTTTGAGTTGAACGAAGATAACGATCGAATTGTGGTTCATACCATCGAAGATATCGATATTCTTGAAAGAACCCAACCTCAGGAGGAAATTAATGGCGGGTTGAGAGTTTGTTGAACTAACTCTCTTTTGTATATAAAAAGAAAAATAATATGGTAAACTTATACATACAGATCCAGAGTAGATGGGTACGAATAGAGAGAAGTCTTCTCCTTATAGTAGACTGGTTAATAAACAGCAATCAGTGCTTCGAGCAATATGGTACTAATCATCTACCCGTTGACACATCTGCTAATTAAATTGTTACCTACTACTTAATCAGTTGGTGAACAATGGTTACCCATAGCATAACGCTGCTACTGAGTACTTGTAACCTACTACTTGCCCAGCTGCTAAGTACTTATCAACTTCTAACCTCTCTGCAGAGCTAATCTAGTCTACATCAACTCTATTCTCATAATATTCCCTAACATTCATACTGCGTTATTTATTCATAAAAGGCTTTATAATACCCCCAATGCACTCCTCAAACTCTCAACATTAATCAAATCCTGATAATTAAAGTCTTTAGCTTGATGCTTTAATTCATTAAATTTCTCTTCTATACTTTCCAAGATCAAATTATTATTGAGCTTACCATCTTCGTCCTTCTGATACAATAATTGCAATTGTTGGGTAAGATATTCAACTTTTTGTGACAAATCAAGATCCTTACCTTCATGTTGCTTCACCCAGTTCCAAAATTCGGAGTTATTTGAATCAACTTCTTTCATTTTCTTTAAATATTCTGAATTGTCAAGATCTTGGTGCTTGCTAAATGCTTGAGATGATAATACCAAATGAGAATTTGAAAGTAATTGATATCGAAGTAATTGGTTATTCTCATTAACTGTACTGAGCAATTTAACTTGTATAATCAATAGCATGACAAGGAATGACAAGATAAAATAACAAACTGCAACAATGTTGCTTTTAATAAACTCATTGAGTGAGAATTGAATACGTTTGGATGGAATTTTCTTGACCTTCTCTGGAATCTTACTCTCAATCTTTCCAACTTCAATCTCTTCTTCGACTTCGCTAGGAGGAATTTCTTCAATTATTTCTTCGGTTATATATGTTTCTTCATCAATAGTTTCTCTCAATTGCTCTAATAAATCTTTGGTAGCAGCATTTTGTCCTGACAATGATTGCTTTTCGATAACACTTTTAATCCATGATCTTCCTGTCCATTTAATATAATAAGACATCTGAAGATGTGTAGAATTTTGAGCTCCCCAACTTAAACAATATCTTGTCTTTACTGAAAATGAATTTCCCAGAGGTACATCTGGTGTAGTTGTACTTGTTAAAATTACAACATGTTCATCAAAATTCAAATGCTCTATCACTTCACTTACTTCACATTTAGTAGATTTTGGTCCTATAGAATATCCAAGTGCTTTCCTATAAGTGAAAGCTCTTACCAAATGTGAAGGGTTTTCCAACAGAGGGTGAAATTGACCATATTCTGTTATTTCAGAAGCATCATGATTTTCAAGAAACTTCTTATGGAAACTGATGTTTTCTGATCCGAAAAGTATATCAAAAACCATCCCTAAAGGAGCATCAATGACTTCATCACATAATACAGTTTCCAGAAATTCGCTGATGTAATCGGTTGGTATAGTTGTGATACCATGAATGTCTGGTCCCATACTAACAAACTTTGACTCTGGTTTGAGTTTCCTGACTTTTGCTGATATTTTGGTATTACTTTTCGAGGACAAAATCAGCTTAGAGTCCTGCTTTTTGTTATATTCATCTGAATCATCTTTTTCTACCGAATTATTATCATTCGATTCAACCTCTCCGTCTGAATATCCGTCATCAGACTCGTTATCCAGGTCGTCGAAATCCTTATCTTCAAGTCCTTGGTTATCTACTTTACTTTCATCATCATCAACAGATAAAATGTATGATTCTATTCTTGATTGGCCCGATGATTTACTGCTTGGAGTATCACGACTTCTCTCTGATTGTAATATACCATTTCTATCTAAGACATAGCCAGATGTAGGTTTATCTTCAGCTATTGTATCCATAACTCTACCAGTTGCACCTTGCCATACCAGTTTCATAAACTCAAAAGTGGCATCTCTAGAAAGAAAACTTGCAAAATGATGAGTGCAGTCCTTTGTTATAATCAGAATTCCATTAGGGAATAATCCTGCGGTGGTCTTCTTTTCAAGCTTAATGATATCTTCTTGTTCAATTACAAGATTAGTTACCCAACCAAGTAAGTTAGAATTAAAACAAATATACCTTTCACTAACATAAATTCTACCTTGAAGTAAAATTTCTCTACTTAAAGCGCAAGAAAAATCATCAAGGAGTCTGTCAGTAAGATCAAGCATAGTAAATAATTGATGAAATTCTGTATTCCTCTTTATAGTAGTATACCTGTAATTGGTGTCTTTATATTTCTCATCCACATAAACTTTTAAATCAAATTTTTCCTTTGGAGTGATAAATGATGAGTTATCAAATTGAATACTTCCTTCACTATCAGGTCTTTTAGATCTTCTATATGAAATGATCTTAGGCGATGTAACAATTGATGAATCATCTTTTGAAGTTGTTCCAGATGATTGAATGTTTATATTTGAATCATCTTCATCTATTGCCTGTTGTAAATAATTTAGAGAAGTCTTTGCATCGTTCATATAATTTGACTTTGGAGTAGCTATTTTGTTTTGATCTTCAGAATCTTTCGATATGATCGAGTTGGCATCTTCAATGGTTGTGTGGGGGTCTGCGGGTAAAGGTTTAACAATAAATGGAGATTGTAAAAGTGAAGATGAGAGAGTAGGTAATAAAGGAGAAGATCTACCATCAATTGTATTACCATTATTGTAAGTATCATCGTCACCGATCGATATCTTGATGTTTTGTAATTGGGACAATCTGGAATCTTTAACTCCATTGCCACTTAATTTTGTGGAGTCAAACGAAGTGGCCACGATATCGTCGGGCAGAAGTTTCAGTTCATCATCTTTGGATTTACCATTGCTTGCAAGTATTTCCCTATTTACAGCAGGAACGTATGAATTGCCAGAGGATTTCTGTTCGAGATCTCCTTCCTTTGGCTTATCGGTAGTAGAGCCTTTAGTGTTCAAAGGTAATGAATCTAAAGACGCAGGAAAAGAATAAGACCAAGCATCATCTTCATCATCATTCATGTCGCTCATTATCAGAACGGTTAAAGACTACCCAGGTTAATTCACAAAATGCTTAGTTTCTAACTGTTTAGTTTCTAATTGCTTAGTTCCTTATTGCTTATTCTACCCCTACCTGGACCTTAGCTATATTGACTCGTATAGTGGTTTGAGTCGTTTAGGTATAATTGCGATCTTTTTGTAGCTGGACCTGCACCTACTGCGACCCCAAACCTATTTGACATCTTGATAGAACAATTGAAGTTGCAGCAGGAGGACGAGGACGAGGAGAAAGAGAGGGAGGAGGACACAGAGCTTGGATCAATTTTCTCTTTTTTGTTATTTTGTTGTTGAAACCTACAATAATAAGACTGAATTATTACTTACAACGTATCATTAATATAAGATATACAAGAAGTTTTCTTTTTTGAGTTTTCTTTCTTCTTTCTTCTTTCTTCAGTTTTTTTGTGAGTATAGTGCCCTATGTGTGTGCGTTAATGTGTGTGTGCGAGTGGGTGCGAGTGGGTGCGAGTATATGTGCTTAAGCCTGTTCCAGTTCAAGCTTCCTTTTCCCCTTTAAACCAGTTCTTCATTATGGAGAGCTACAAATGGTTATTTGTAGACAATTATAGAACTTTGAGATGCAGAGGTACAAATTATGATGGAGAAATTTTGAAATGGAAACAATTTAAACAGTTTCTAAAACAACATCCTTAAACCCAGCAGTGACTTTCTTACCCTTTTCTTCAGTTGAGCCTTCACCATGTAAAGCTAATAAAGCACCTAAATCGAATTTTGGTTGTTTTAATA